>SJJU01000226.1:0-116204 GCA_012932125.1 Conopomorpha cramerella
ATTTAGACAAGTAATAAGAAACAGTGTAAAACTAAATACCACAACGCCGAATTAGCCAGAGAGCGATTGGTTTGATTAAGGTAATCAGACTAATTAGTTCCATGTGAACGCCTCTGTGGCAAACGGCGAACGTGATCGTGATTGTATTGGAGCTTCGTTAATAAACATGATACTAATCGAAGGTTCTATAGATCATTTATTTACACACTATTTAACAAAGATTTGATTAGGTTCTTCGTTTGTTTGTAATCTAAGGTAAAAAGGATTGAGAGGCGTGAAGAGTACATACCTATTATTTTATTTGATCTACTTGATCAGAACTGTCACTAATTATGTAACATTTGACACATCTTGACCAACATTTTGGCATTCCATAGCCTGTTTAAAGTCGTTAAGGCCCTTTACACGTCTCCATTTTTAAGAGACTTCAAAGCAGAAAAAAAAAAATTGGTTCTCAATTTGTCGGATTTTGTGGTTGTTACCTTATGACTTTTGACTGGGTTAACACATTTAGATATACTACTTCCTGTTTGGTTCCATTTAGATTTGGTTCTATTCCGATAATATGAGAACCGCATCCATGAGAACAGAAAATCTGTAAAATTGTACTAGTCTTGTCAGTAATTTTTGTTTACACAGAAAATATGATCGTGAGCAATCATTGGCAGAAATTAACTATCCGCAATTATTATCTATGTAAAATAGTATAACGTCATTGTAGTTTACATTCAATAAATCATCCAGGCTCTGTTTAATAAACGTGACGCTTCTATGTCCATTTGCGTGATTTTCATTTCATGCTCTTAATCAATTTCGTTTCATCTCCGCAATGTAATCTGAATAATCTCATAGTACCTATGTAGTTACTATTTGACTACTTATTGTCTATTTTATACAGGCCTCATTTCGAATACAATATGACTGGCACAAACTTTCTATTAGACAATGTCAGATGCACCTGGTGATTGTCCCACGTATAGCTACAGCTCTAAATCTACGACTGCATTTATTCTAGACCGTGGTATGGGAATAATCCGTGATAAAAGAGTAATTACTGACAAAAAGTTGCAATGCTACCCATTGTTGTGCGCAAACACCTAGTAATTAGCAACAGTAATTCGCACAGTGCTGCCAATTTCATGAATGTAATAAAGACATATTTCGAGTGAAATCTCCTTGCGAAAGTTTTTGATGCAGTTTGTAACAAAATATAGTAATGATTTAGTTAGTGCTATGGGATATACAAATGATACTAGACGTGATTCTATTGCACGGCTTTTACGATATTTGAGATGGGAAAGGTCGAAATGCTGTTTGTTCAACTAATACCTAATTGTCAACCCAGACGTGATCTAGGTCCTCGTCATCCCTAACCTAGGTTATTACGACACTAAAATGAATGTCCTCTCTTGAACTTAGTTTAGGTAATTTTATCCGTAAATATACATTTCGAATAAAATAAGTATTTAGGCTGTGATAAAATTATATTTTATTTTCTATGATTTTTTTCCGATGAAGATGTAGAGGCGTAGATGATACAGGGCGCTTCCGCTGGCCGTTGTGGGTGATTCGGGTGGCAGTACCCCAAGCATCCCAGCTTATCGAGGAACCGCCGATCGTTCCTTGACAATATCCTGTAGGGATCGTATGGGCCCTAGGTAGATGTTTCCCGTCCGTGAAACGTTTTAATTTTGATATTTATTCCAATTTGACTTATTCGTTTATAATTTCCATACCCAGTTACTGTATTGCGGCTAATAACTGCACGACTGTATCTTTTACTTATTTGGAGTTCTTTCGAAGGGTTATCTCATATCTGAGATGTTTTGTAGCATTTAGTTCGCCATCGTGTAATTTTAATGCAATAAAGTATCAAGATAAACAAATAAATTACCAACGATGTGTGCTGTTCATTCATGATCTCATCTAGGTGTGGATGTCTACAGACTCAAACAATGGCGAATGTTTCGAAAATATTTTGAACGGTCGGCCATTTACGCGCAATATTCAATTGATTTGACAGACGTGTCGAGTTTGGTTAGTTCATTAAATTAATGTTTCGGTAATTTATTTGGACATTAGATGAATTTGTCGTGAATGATAGATATTTTGCAATTTATTAACAAAGTGCAGCGTCATTTAAGATTGCAGAAAGTGCATGTTTTTCAATATTTGCATCAGTCTACTTTTGGATTGAAATAATATAAAACACCCAGACACATCCAGCATCCAACAAGTACTTAAAACCTAAGTACCTGTCAGCGGTGGGAATCGAACCCACGACCCTACGGTACAGAGGCAGACATGCTGACCGCTACACGCTACACCAACGGGCCCGTCCGTCATTGATATGTTAGTTGCACAGAAATTTCACATTAATATCACAATATAAAAACTCTATCTTTTAAATATTTTAGTAAGCAGAAGAGTCATCAAACCTAATAGACCATTTTTCGGCGGACTGTACGTTAACTGAAACATTTTTATGTCTATTTACGAATCTTGATTATCTAATCTAAGTAAATCAATATTCTGAACGATTTACATACCATGATGATAAATAGGCGGCGATTATGATCAATACAATATTAAACCATTAACATGATAAAGTAGACATTTATTGCGTTATAATAGCTATTGCTGTCTTTTGAATAAATACTGATTTTCACAGTTATCTTCAGTGAAAACTTTATGTAATCATTTGATAATGTATTTTACTAAGTTGTTGTTTATTTTTGTATACTTTACGTAAGGCTTTAAGGTGCCAGGTACCTCGTGATTTTTCGAATGAAGATCCAATTGTAACCGTAGTATTACACACAACGTGACGCTGGCTTATTTTGCCTCGACTGGATTAACGATTTTGAATGATTTGAAAACATGCCAGTTGCTTACCAGTTATAAAAAGAAATCTATACATATATGTAAAAGAAAGTCGTGTTGGTTATACTATTCGTAACTCAAGAACGACTGAACCGATTCGGTTGAAAATTGCTTGTGAGGTAGCTTCGAATCAGGTGACGGACATAGGATACCCAATTTTAATCCCGATCCTGTGCGACGTGGCTGTATAGAAGTTGTTATAGTTTGTATGACATAATGAAACTACGCGATTGAAATCGCGGGGCGTCCATTAGTAAATACATATGAACTGGAGGACTATTTATTTATAAGCTGACATTCATCAATATGGTTATACTTATCTACTTTGATAAGAACAATCAATTATGAATAAACATAATTTTAATTGTTTTTTATGAACCAGTGAGTACATTGGTGTGAATTAGTAAATTGAATAAGGTATACCAGTATCATAATACACTCGCGAGCAATGAAATGGAATAAGTCGCATTTTTTTATACAAACACGGTCACTTTCATTTTCTATAAAATTGTAGGTTTTGTGGATGTTTATCAGATTTACATAACTATGGGTTAGTGATATGCTCTTCTTCCGACGAAGCATATGATGCAATGACACAGATAATTCCCTGTTTACAGACAAGGAAAAGTGTAACACAATTTTAAAGATCCATGGTTGATTGTAAGAAAGACAAAAATCAGAATGTAACAGAACGAAAAGATTTGCGTATTGTTAAAATTAGCCCATACTGCGTCGAGTATACCACTTATTACTAACTTATTACAATATACATCTAACATATATCCACAAAATTTCGTCATTTCTGACACCGCTAATAACGATGTTTGTATAAAAAATTGCCCCGTCAGCCCAACCCCTCTGGGATAGTGATTTGTGGAACCTACACCCTAACTAATATTATAAATGTGAATGTAAGTTTGTTCATTAAGCTTTCAAGCGAAAACTCATCAGTCCTCATAAAATTTTGTATCTATTTATTTATTTCAAAATCTTTAATGCACAATATTACAAATTGTGGACTCAATGCTAATGGATTTTCATGTGTGCAGTGGAGGAAGTTTTAACAATTGTACTAGCTTAAAACTATAACTTATACCTAATAATAAACATAAGTACCCACATTAAAAAAAAACACACTAAGAATTAATTACTGAATTTCTGTAGAAATTATTAGAGGTAGCATAAGATTATTTTATTCCAAAAATTTGACGGACACGGAATACATAATATTAGTATAGTAATAATAATGATCCAACTAACTCAGATTTGTAATGAATCATAACGCGGTATTGGAAACACCAGACCGCTTGGCCACACACACTAGAACAGAACGCACTTGAAATTCTACCCTCAATCTGCGGTTTCAGAGCGTCATAACATGATTGCGGCAAGAAAACATCTCGGTAGTTAAATTAGGTTTTAAGTTGTGTTTATTAATACGTAGACCATTCTGTGACGTAAAATTGGATTGTATGACACGGGATAAAAATACATACAGATATGATAGAATTGGAGAGGCTTATTGCCAGCAGTGGATAAATATGGGATAATGATGATGATAGAATAAGTAAGCATTATGTTAAGTTGTTGTTAGTTTCAACCGTAATATTAAGTCTAAAATTATAATTTTGTTTAATATAATTGAGTACATAACCTGTTATGTAATGTATGTTTTGCTAATAAAATAGATAAATTTGGAGACAATATGATGCCTGATTTTTGCTTAACTAAGCTTTTAGATGGACAAACAATATAGGTGATCACAGAATAATAATTACTTTTGTATCTTGTAAACTATATCTATCACAGCTATTTTTCATACAAAAAAATCCTTAGCGAAACCCTACAATTTCTACTAATACCCTATGTAGGTACAAATAATTATACTCTACTAGCTGATCCGTCAAATGTTGTTTTGCCAATATTCGTTATTAACAGTGTTTTTCAGCTATTATATACATGTATTATACATACAAACCTTTCTCAAGAATCATTCTAGCTACTAAAGAAAACCGCATCAAAATCCATTGCACAGTTTTAAAGATCTAAGCATAGATACATAGGGACAGACAGCGGGAAGGCGACTTTGTTTTATACTATGTATTGATCATGTATTGATTTTGGCTAATCCATGATGAAAAGAGAGTGACACAAGTCACATGATACGAGGTTTTCTGGTTCATGTTTTACCTTACTTAGGTACCTACTGTTTTGCTTGATAAGAAAAAAAAAAACTATTCACGTTAACGTTGTACGAACGACTGTATCAAGGTTACACGTGCATATGTGTGTGTGTTGTTGTTATCAGTTTTTCAGTACAGTTTCACATATATGAAACTTGACATAGTCAAGTATTTTTATGGGTTTAGAACGTAATAACTAGGTCCTAGTTATAATCGGCGTAGGTCATTTTAAAAAGGTTGTGATAAGTGACTTTACTAATATTATGAAAACAAAAATTTAGATGGATGTTCATTACTTTCGCGAAAAACTTAATCTTTCTCGTGAAGACTACTGAACGAATATCTAGTAAACTTTACAACTAGGTAATCTAGCTTGTACAGAGATTTTTTACAATGGAACGGTATTGACTGGGGGCAACATAGGCCGGGTACATATAATAAATAAAAATAAATACTCTTCACGCCTTTTAATCCCAAAAGCAAGTGCCCACAGTTCACCAAGCGTATTTAACCCAACGTGACAGAGGGTGAGCCCATATATAGGTAATACTAAAATAAATATTTAGTGTGTAACTATTACAGACTATTATCGAGGGATGGGTTTAGTTATTGGAAACAATGGAAATAAAAGTAAGAAGTTTAAGAATCATCTTTTCAAAAAGTAAAGATTTTTTTAACTACTTTTCAAATGACATTTAAAGTAAAAGAATAGATTGTAAGTTTACAACATAAATTTTACAAATCCTTATCTCTAAACCATCCAAGCGTTTTAGAAAAGTCTATGGCATTATCAAACACGACCTTGGCACAAAGTCGGCCGACGCGGCGCTCACCAATAATTGAAAAATGTTTTGTTTCAGCTAGCTACCATCTTGGATTGATTTTTCAAGTTTGTACGTTTTGTTCCTTGTTAGATATTTTTAGACCCACAAAAGGACAAGAGTTGTGCCTACAGTTGTAATCTTAAGAAAAAAAAAATACACTTCAAGCCTTTTAATCTCAAAATTTCACATGGTTACCCACTAAAGGTTAATATGAAGGAAAAAACGTAATAATCCAATATCCAGGGACATTTAACATATGACGTCCCTAAAACTATCATACACTATCATACCCAGTGATGTGTGCCAAAGAATCACATACTTATCTACATAGATAGATAAAACACTCAACACACAACAAAACAATAGGTACCTTTCTATCTTTTTCCTATGTCGTATAAAAATATAGTGTTAAGAGCGAACGGAAAGTTGATGCCGTGATTTGAAAACAAAATAAAAATAGTGACAGATAAGCCTGGCGATTATTGGCATTTCCTCCCAAATGATCATGGCAATCATTGGGGGAGGCCCTCGTCCAGCAGTGGACGTCTTGTGGCTGATGATGATGATTATATTCTAGGGGCCTTACTAATAATGGCGGAATTGCTATTTCGAAGATACACAAAGCTCATCTTAACTTGTCAGTTGTATGCCAAATACGGAATAACCAGTTCAAGTAGACCTGTAATAACCGTTGTATAAGTGACAACGCGTTTGTTGGTAAGGGGCTAGGTTTGTTATAAGTGGGAACAATGCGACCCATCCTTTATGCTTAGTTTTCCTGAATCTAAAGTTAACATTGACTGAAGTGAAGTAATACTTTCTGTTTGCGTATTTTATAAAATAAAATAGGTAAATACACTTTCACGCCTTTTAATCCCAAAGCGGGGTAGGCAGAGGCACTTGCTACAGCAAATACCCACGGTTCACCGAGCGTATTTAATTAACCCAACGTGACAGGGGGTGAGCCCATCGCCGTTATAGGGTTCACAGACACACCTTATGGTGTGCGGGTTTCATCACGATGTTGTCCTGCACCGTAAGAGCGTTGCGTTGCGTACATAATTTTATAGTGAGCGATCTACAAAAACCCGTGAAAAATGTTGCTGATATTTCCACATTTTGAATATGAATGGTTTTGATTAATTCTTGGAGTAGTCGTAAGTTACGTTTAGCGTGTTGGTTGGGTGCGACGGATCGATATTTCATGCATTCTTTTGGCTTTGATTAACCTGTGTTTGCTTGTGTAATATTATGTTTATTAAGTGTTTTGTATTTTTTTGACCGACGAAAAACGGAGAAGGTATTCAATTCAATTTTCATACTACTCATATTTTGTATTTATATATTGATTTGAAGTGTTTCTTTTAAACCGATATATGTTTTTATATATACTTGGCTCTTATGTTCAGTTTTAAAGCCGACAATTCTGCCACAAACAAAGTAATAACTCTTCGTGTTCAAGTTGGTGTCATTGTCACAGTCTATCGATATAGTCGTCAATAGTCAAAAGTCGTGTCAAAAACTCATTAAAACGTGAATGTGATCATCACATTTCAATGCTGCGTGGAAAATTATACTGGAATAACAAATTGATCAAATAGGAGTCCTCTCCTTTGACTTCTCACTC
Source organism: Conopomorpha cramerella (assembly GCA_012932125.1). NCBI lineage: Eukaryota > Metazoa > Arthropoda > Insecta > Lepidoptera > Gracillariidae > Conopomorpha > Conopomorpha cramerella. The sequence goes on from SJJU01000226.1 coordinate 7,518, forward strand.
TCACTACATTATTTTTCATCACCAGCACATTATTACACTAATTCCACCATATTAACACAATAACTGTAACGAAAAAGTAATTTTGGAAATGAGAAATAAAGAAGCCATTTGCATCTCATATAAAGACGCTTCCCGTATAAAGATCTAAACCGATATAACTAGTAGGAATAACTATGGACAGTTTCGACAATGTACGCTGTCAATTAGCGGTTCGAGCGCCGGCCCTCAATAACAAGTAATATTCAATCATTTTTTAAAGAAACGCGCACTAACATTATATCAATAGTTTAATCCGGGTGTTACGGCGCGAAATTAACCAAAGACAAGCATTCAGCTTACCTTCGTTATTTGCCCGACATTTCGACATAGTTACATATTGTGTCGTGGTCGCTGAAATAACGTAGGTAAGCTGAATGCTTGTCTTTGGTTAATTTCGCGCCGAACACCCGGTTTAATCTATTAAAGCAATATTTAATTCGTCTACTTTCTTCCGCTTGCAGTATTATGACCTGTTTATAGTCCATATATGTGTCTTTCTCCGTAGGTCTTATTTACATTGATGAAACATATTTTAATCAAATTTAAAATGAAATCCCTTCACATATTTGACCTTGGTATAGGCGGAAACAAATCTTATTTTAAAACAACAGGTTCTTTCACTCTTTCAAGGTTTCTAGGCATGTGATGGCGTCGATTTTGGCTCTGCAGATTATTATCACTTTGCGGTTATACTAACTGAATCTCGCAGTTTATCCCGTATATTTCGCTCCCGTGGGAGATATCCGGACAAATTAAATTAGCCTACAACCTAAGCTTAAACTTAATACGTCGTCACAATATGTGAAGTAGTAGTAACCAAATACACTGACATTACACTCATATTACGTACTTTGGCATATCACTTTCGGTTCCGGAACATTTTTTGAGTCTGTCACCCTTGGAGACTAAATACACTGCGTGTAAAAGGACCCCGAGCAATGTAGAAACGTTGTTGGGCTCGTCAATTTGAACAACTTTTATTATGGCGACAATGCCGGGAAATGCAAAAAATTTACCAAAGACGAAAAACGTCGCCATACAAAATGGACAATTTTTGCCTCGGGAGATGACATATTGTAAGTAGATTGAACAATTTTTTTTCATTTACCCAAATTGTCGCCATAGTAAAAGTTGTTCATATTGACGAGCCCAACAACGTTTCTAAGACCAATGCTCGGGGTCCTTTTACGTTCTATATGTACTACTAACTGATAATGTTACAAACTAAAGTCTTATCTACATTTAAAAAGCGATCCAGATAAAAATCTGAAAGCAAATGTTCACCGTTCACTAAAAGTATTTATTCCAATGTGGCCAGCCCATCGCTGATGACGAGCGAAACCTTATGGTATGTGGGTCTTATCATGATGGTGTAATGTATCTTCAAGACCATTACGAAGTTTTAAAAGTGAAACTAATTTCTTCTGGAACTGGAACCCGTAACTTTTGATTGTAAGTAGAGTAATAGCCACTGCTATTTAAAATTAATACATACATACTTACATAGAACGTCTGTGGTCCGGTTGGTCTGATACTTGAGATCGGGAGGTCTGGTGTTCGAGTCCGGCTACTGGACGTGTACCAATGGAACTCTTTTTCAGAGCCTATCTACGGAACGAAACGCTCGTACGGTGAAGGACAACATCGTGATGGAATCCGCACACCACAAGGTGTGTGATCCCTATAACGGCGACGGGCTCACCCCCTGTCACGTTGGGTTAAATACGCATGGTGAACCGTGGGCATTTCATTTGCATAGCGAGTGCCTCTGCCTATTTCGCTTTGGCGTGAAGTATATTTTATTTACTTGCATAGAATGTGTGTATGTTTAGATAAACAGAAAGTATTGGGAATCTATAGACATAGATAGCTGATTAATAAATAATTTTCGATCACCCCTGGTTTTTATATCATACGTTACGTGTGACGGGACGTTACTTACATATATTTTTGACACATCCAACGTTGCGATCTGTCATAATTGTATGAAAATAATGAACGATTCTTAAGATAAGTTATTGAACTAGCAATCAGACCTCGGTTGTTAACTGTCTAACCATGTGATAGCATACATCACGCGCTGTATACGTTGGGAATGCCCTTAGAACATACAATAATATTAACATGCACCTCACGATCTTTCCGAAGCTTGAGGATCTAATGCAAAGTATACCTATCATTTTCCACACTTTACACTTTTAAAGTTTCATTAAAAAATATACCATGTTATACGTAAAGCAGAGTGTATATTTGCATGGCACAGATTCTGCACTGTGAATAGAACACAATCGTGTTTATGTTTAAGTAAAGAGCTAGATCCAAGAAGGCTTTCCTTCACCATATTGAGTAGACCTTTTAGGTAAAATAGAATAGTTTCATACAGAGCTATGTTATTGACAAAACGTGGATATTATCGTGTCTCCTACTGTAAGTTCGTGAGTTTTCGCTCCAGTACTCTGGCGGATGTACTGATATCTATACTTTGAATTCGGTCAGACAATATTCACTGTAAGAGATATTGTTCTTCAAAGCGGAATAAAAAATGAAGTATTTACATATTTTTCAATTGGGGCAGTTGATATTATTTTTATATTTTCTACGACTCAAGGCTGTGACAGCGCAGTTTTTATTAATATTTGTGTGTATTAGAGATATTGCTGTTGTTAAAGGAACTGATTTACTTAATATCTATAGAATTTTCGGTTAGCTCCAAACTACGCCTAACTTATACTGTTACCTACTGATTTCAATAATTTTAATAATCAGTTTTTCGTTTTCTTAGTCGTTTAGATTGCGTGAATAAAATTATCTCCACCTGCCCTCCAGAGAGTTAAAGATGTAGATATCTATGTATGCCTGGAGCATGATATTACAACGCAAAATAAGTTAAAGATATGAAACAGTTACGACAAAATATCATTCATATTCATATTCATATCTAGCTCTAGTCATCTAGCTTACTTAAAAAAAGTCATGATATGTCATCTGAACTGGGAGTTACAACAACACAGCATGTTGTATGAGACCGACCGACAACTCCGACGACCTTCTAGCTCTAGATCGAACTAGCTGATTGTTTTGCTTACCACTTCGCGTGCCGCTCTGTGGCCCGCTTCTAACTGTAGTCACACTGATGGGAATACAAGTGAAACGATCTTATAAATTATGAGAATGTTTAACCTTCTTTTTTCCCCGTAAAGTTTCTTCTAGCAATGTACGCTTTCTCGTATAGTTCTGTTGGTATAAAAACTTCACGTTTATGTTTCTGGGGTATGCTAATTAGCATTTTCAGCGGACAGTGAACGGTTTTCGCCGTCGTAACAATAAAAAAAACTATTGTGTCTATTTTGCTGTCCACCATTGTGTTAAATTAACTAGCAATCGTTTTATCAAGTTGAGGTGGCAGTGGGTCGGCTATTAGCCGTAGAACCGATGACTGTTAGGGCAAGCGAGTTCTCGAGTGGAGACCGCGTCTCGGCAAACGGAGTGTAGGACGCCCTCAGACAATCTGGACTGATGATATGGCGTGCAATTGGAGAGGCCTATGCCCAGCAGTGGTCAAGTATGGGCTGATGATGAACTAGCAAAACTAACAGACGTTGTCCTGTTTTAGCTATAATACAGATCTCAGATCAACATAAATTTTCGCGTAATTTTAGTCTTTATGAACCTTCCGATAATAACAACACTACAAAAACAACAGTGTTTAAGGGATATATGGACCCATTTTTTATGTAGACAAAACCCAATATCACTTCCCCCAAACATCCGACACTACACTACCTTAAAACACACACCTTGGCGTAACCCGTAATCGGGTCCTTAGAGCCAAGATCCAAGTCAAATTCTTGTCTTTACAGAATAATAATAATGTGTAAATATATTGAATACAAGTACGTAAATACAAATGAAGTAAATATTAAGTAGTATCGGTAGTAAACTTCTTCCAGTAGTGTCATCCCCAAACAGATACATCAAGCACTGAGCTTTGCCTAAATCTAGCACTTACATCACCATCAAGTTAACAATCACACTTAATACACGCAGAATTGTATGTTTTTTTTCCCAGAACAACCAAGACCTTCACACACCCACTCATTCATCACACATTCAAATGTCTATCAAAAAATTATATCTTTATCCAGTAAAATTCAAATATACTAAATGTACTGGCTCAGAAAAAACGATGAACATGTTAATTTCTTTAAATAATATGATTATTTATATATCTAGTACATAACCATGTCAAAATGTTAGTTACCGTACTCCTCTGAAACGGCTTTACGGATTTTTACCAGATTTTATATGCGTATTCAGTAGGTCTGAGAATCGGCTACTATGAATTTTTTATACCAGTTGTATTTCTCCCAATACACGGGGTACAAATGCAACTTCTTATGGCAAAACAAATGTTTGCCGGGACAGCTACTAATAATATATTATTAATATTTATGGATAATCACCCTGTCACGATGGGTTATACGCTTGGTGTACTGTGGGTATTTGCTTAGCAAGTGGTTCTATAATCAGTAGAAAAAAACTTGAGGGTCGCGGTGAGGCGACCGAGGGAACTCTCTTCTCCGCCCGAAAATCTGTCAGAAAAAAGTCAAAGAAAATTCCCTATTGGTTACGGAACCAGGGTCCTTAGCACGCGCTTCAAGAAAGACGGGCCATAGAGCAAATTACGCGCTGTGATTGGTTGTTATACCACACTTCTTGCGAATTAGTATGTTTAAAAAAATTGCAGTAAGTAACTGAAGTAATATTTGGCTTACTCTAAAGGTGTTCGTGTAATAGATACAAACTATGATCAGGCGATGCTTGAGTAGTGATTATTTTTTTAACCGACGTCAAAAAATAAAATAGAGGAGGTTCTCAATTGGTCGGTCTTTTTTATGTTAGTTAGCTCATAACTTTTTGATTGGGTGAATCGATTTGGATGATTATTTTTTAATTTGAGTTGCTTTCCCCCCCTTATTATGTGAGGATAGCCCAGTGTTTGGTCCCCATTTGAATTTGGTTCACACAGGCACAGTTCCGATAATAGTATCCGTGAGAAAACTACAAATCTGTAAAATTTTACTGAATGAAGTCGGTTCTTTTTTTTCTTTATAGAATCAGAATACGGGCGCAGAAGTCCTTCCATAATATCGACATGATGTGGGGTCGATCAATACTCACCTATGAAACATGAACAGGGCAACATTGTGTACTAAACTACACCGGCGCATGCAATACTACTCGCATCAGACTAGCCACGTACCGTGACGGTAATGACTGTCGGTCTACCAGTACCAGGGTACGGTCAGCGAAACAATCTACATTTTTAGATCTTCGGCCGTTAGGTGGTAACATTTTGAAAGTGAACTTTTATAACATCGATCGTCTCAAACTTTTTCGAATGTGTGTTGCATGTCGCGTGACGGCCGGTCGCGGAGTTGGGAGTTTCACTTTTACCATGGTTTCGTAAAACCATACAACTTTTTTTTATTTACTTCGCAATTATCTCAAAAGATGTCGCTATGGAGTTCTGTGATCATCAATCAAACTCTCTTTGACCGTAACTTCTTCCAAAAACTTCAATCCATATTAAAGAAGTGTCGCGTTGTCGCATTTAGCAGTTTAAGCGTCTGATGGACAATCGACACAGAAACTAGTCTCGGCGACCTCTATGTCATAGAGGAAAATGAGTTTAAAAATAATAATTTATACTAATATTATAAAGCTGAAGAGTTTGTAATAAATAAATTTATTTAAAAAAAAAAAATGCCTCATTGTAGAGGTAATACATCGCTCTTACGCTAAAGGAACGGAAAATTACGTGGGTAGATGTTCCGTAATGGAATTTCTGGGATCTGTACCCTTGTTCCTAGTAAATGACTCGTCATAAAAATTGTAGCAAGATAACCAACGAAGTTTACGCTTAGGTATATCACGTTTCCTTACAAGTAAAAAAAAGAACCAACCCATCTACCATTTGGTATCTGATGGAGTGTAGGGGAATTCAGTCATAAGTACATTTTAATACGCAAATAAATAGTATCGAGAACTTTTGAGACAAATACGAAGCGAATGATCTGTTGGAACTAGTACTGAAAAGGATAAGAATACTGAATCCTAAAATAATAATAATTTTAAAAGAAACCCATCTTCTTTCTTTTCCCATTATCTACCGATCGCCCTACGATTTAAAAAAAAAAAGATCAGCCAACATTTTTTTCATTAAGTAAAAATGACATAATGTTTGAGAATAATAATAAAATTAAAAAGGTAAAACTAACGAATTCTCGTTCGGTTGTGCGTCTGACTGTACAGCGAGCGCGGCGGGCTGACGTAGGAACTGAACCGTGTAGCCGTGTTAGTGGGGTAGCAGATCACAATGCTAGCGTTTGTGTCTGTCTAACATTATGCTATGGATGTAACTCTACAGGTTACTTACTGTATTTTCAATATACTGCGGACTAACGGGGTATTCCGGGACTCGGGGGTGTAGACAGACAAACTGGCTCAAGACATTGGCTGTTGCATTTAATAACAATGTAGTTGCCTGATTTAAAAACGATTAGTAATATACTAATATTATACAAAAAAGATTTGATCGAGTGTTTGTTTGCATCGAGTAGGCTCTGAAATTAGTGGGCAGATAAAAAAATACTTTACCGTTGATACACTGATGACACTGTCCCCGACTGAAACGCCGAAATTCCTATGGGAATGGAAAAAACCGTGAGTAACACCGCGCGATACCACTAGTTAATAAATAATTTGGCAATTATTGAGATGAGGCAATTAGTACCTCTTCTTCAGTATAGTTCCGGTCCTGGTTTAGTGCCTACTGTATCGTAATAATGAATATTAAATATGAGAAACTTTGTGGTTTGTAAAATGTGTAACTACACATGAAATGTAAAACTATGATTATTTCATCACTTAACAACTATTTAATCAATTTTGACAAATTTTTGTCAAAATTAAAAAGATTAAACGCGGCCGACACCGCGGCACAGCATGTTTATCTATTTTATAAAAGTACTTGCTTTCCGCCCGCGGCTTCGCCCGCGTGGACGTCGGTTGTATTGCGGTATAAAGGACAACTATAAGAAAACTTATCATTCCTACGGAAAAATGTATGTTTCCCTCGGGAATATCATATTTTCCGGGATAAAAGTACCCTATTATTTAATCCGGCCTTCTAACTTTACGTATGCAGAATTTCAGAAAGTGGAACAAACAAACAAACAAACCCACTTTCCGATTTATAATATTAGTAAGGAAGTAAGGATTTATACATACATACACCCACGTACGTAGTATAATAATGATATCATGCTAAATGTAGTTGAAATGTCCTTGTGATCCTATGGTACTCATCCCGCTTTTGCCGATTACGTACTGTGTGTATGTATTACTTGGTCCTTTTTAATTGAAACAGATTGTTATTAAATACAATAGTAAAAAAATACATAGGTAAGCCAATTTGTTCCTCTACACCCCGAACCCCGGAATACCCCGTATAGTCGGGGGTCCTACTCGTACACCATGCAAGGCAGAAAGGCAGCCGATGCATTCCATTTACATCCCAGATGAGCATTAGATGGGAAAAATATTTTATTTCCTGAAATTACTACGGGAACTGAAAAATATATCATACAGAGTGTAAAATGACCCCGAGCAATGGCCTTAGAAACGTTGTTGGGCTGGTCAACAATGTGGAGTTAAAAAAAATTCTATCCCCATACAAAATCTCGTCTTCCGAGCCAAAAAATTGTTTCTTCGTTTCCCCGCAATGTCGCCATAGTAAAAGTTGCCCATATTGACCAGCCCAACAACTTTTCTAAGAGCATAGCTCGGGGTCCTTTTACACGCAGTATACATGACAAAAAATAATCATAAAAATCGACAAAGTTATCCGCGAACAAGCATAAAATGAAGGAAATCGCTTAAAATAGAACAAATTTTTTACATCTAGTTACAAAGAACAAGCACAGGTTCATCCTAAACCAGACTGGCATTGATGGAAAACCTTGGCTGCTGAAAGATATCGATCGCGAAAACATTCAACTATTAAACCAATGTTCTTAATCTGTGTTAGGTTTAATTTATATAATATATATATAAAAGTCCTGACTGATTCATTCATCACTGACTCGTCACCAGGCCGAAAATATATTTAAAATGAAAATAAAAAAAAAATACACTTCACGCCAGAGCACTTCCGGCAGAGGCACTTGCTTAGTAAGCAAATGCCCACGGTTCACCAAGCGTATTTAACCCAACGTGACAGGGGGTGAGCCCCATCGCCGTTATAGGGTTCATACACCTTGTGGTGTGCGGGTTTCATCACGATGTTGTCCTTCACCGTACGAAAAAAAAAAGTCAAGTATCCGACCAACTGGACCACAGACGCTCCACCACCGAAAAAACCCACCACAAAAAGAACCACCGATCATATTCAAATGCCATACAAAGGTTGACTACTCTGCCTTGCGCTTTGAGTTATAGTAACAAATTAATTAATTAATGAATGTAACTATATACTATACTTTTAACCCGAATGCGGGGTAAGCAGAGGTGCTTATTAAATTAATGAATTACTGACTATATTCTAAATTGCATACATAACAAAATATGTAAAATCAGTGGACGCCTCGCGAATTCATTCGTTTAGTTTCAGTATTTCATACACATAATAAGACTCTAGAAGACGAAAACAGATCACAGTGGCGCGCAATTGGAGAGGCCTATGTCCAGCAGTAGACATGTATTGGCTGATGATGAAGATGAATAAGACTCTATTTAATGCCACGTCCCACAGGATAGGGATATTAAGTAGCCTATGACCTTTCTCAGGCTCTGAACTATCTGTAAATCGGTTCAGTAGTTTGTCGTGTTTCGCATTTCTAATATTAGTATGAATTACAACGATATTATCGCTCAGAGATTTCTTCCAGGCATCTCAATTAAAACATATTAATTAAGAATTTACGATATAGAGTAATAGGGTAAAGTACATGAACTCACGAACTCTTTGTGTCAATAAATATATCATTGTTTTCCAGATGAGTTTCTTAGTTTTTTGTTGTTATTTCATCTGTAGAAGACCAGATGTAACATATTCTACGAAGAACAATACAATTAATGAATTACTTGCATACGTGTGTGTTTGTTTCTTTTTCAAACAAATAACACTCTTTGTAAATAACAACGTTAAAGGAGCTCTGCAGACTGCGATTAAGGCCCTTGTTTAACCACATATCGTATTACCTATGTGATTATAGTCGTGAATCGTGATATGTTTATGTAAATTAGGTTCTTCATAAAGCATTGCATTTATAAACAAGTCTTTATCCTACAATAGATTCCGTTACGGTGTTTAGATCGATCGCATGCATGGGATAGTAAATGGATTTCATACTTCATGTTGGTACTACATACCTTTAATGACAGTTTGTAATAACATTATTTTCCTTTGTTGCAGATTCCCATCGAGAAGCATGGCCAAAATTGCAGTAAAGAAACTCGTGGGATATTCTACAACGCCCCAAAAAAAACTATCAAGTCACCATCGGCAACGTCCATTAAATCCTCAGCCGGGGATTTGGAACCATCATCAACATCAGATATCAACAAAATAAAAACTCAAAGATTGTACCGAAGTTATGCGTCTCTGATACCCAAAATGAAGGAGGAGATGCAAGTCGTAACTAAACAAAATCCAAGGATACTCGACCTACGTTTAAAACTTAACGAGATATCAAAGAAACAGGATTTGTACGTCGATAAACAGACCAAAGGTCTCATTAATGGGATCACGCAGCAGCTCGTTGATGAGAAAGAGCAGTTAGATTCAGGTCCTTATAGTCTTCTGTTCGACCTGCAATCTATTCCGTCAACTTCATGCAATGAAAAGGAACCATCGAAAGCCGAAGATGATATTACGAATATGAAGTGCCATAGAAGTCTTGATGATCACCTCAATAAAATTGTTGACAGGTTACCAAGTGTGATTCATTTCGAAGATAAGGCAATGAAAGAATTCGAATACTCCTGTGAAGTAGAATCAAACAATCAAGTGAAAAAATTCAACACCCAGTCTCGTTCTGAATTGTGCTTACATTTTAAATCGCATGCATATAACAAAATGATTGATCAAAGTCCCCATTCCATAAGTCGACCTAATGATGAACACTCGTTGGATGATAGCTTAGGTATACTAACACCAGACCAAATGGACGATATGTGTTTTTTAGATAACGAGTTTTCTCCAACAGTTGAAGGTCTCCCAGTTCTTTGTAATGCTGATTCCAAAGCGTCGCCCGAAACGGGTGACACACCATCCACAGAAAAGACTGAAAGTCACTCAGGGGCATCAACAATACAAAACGATGCTTTTGAATGCAATGAAAGTAAAAGTCTTATACCAACAGTGAACGTTGAGGAAGTTGAGGCGAGTTTAAAAGACAATAAAGAGCAACTGTCGTGTGTGGTCGAAGGATCGGACATCTCAGACATCCATTCTGTTAAAGAAGGTGTTCCAGAGAAAAGACATTCAGATCCTGTTCTAGATGGAATTATGGATGAAGATTTCATGCCCTCAATACACAGTAGCATATTAGAACCTGTCAGTTCTATTGCCGAAACTACAGTGAATTTGGACTTGCCTCTGGACTGTAAGTTAAACTGCCCAACTCCTCAAAGAATAGAACAGACCCCCTCACCGGAAGATCTCCCTCTAGACAGTTGTGAGACTTTAGGTGAAATAAGTACATGCTCAAATTCACAATACACAGCGTCAGCACTGCACGATTCTCAGACATATTCGGAAACAAAAACTGATTTTGTAAAATCAATGGAAACTTCAAAAGTGTCAAATAGCTTTATTACAAGTATTACCAGTATTACTAGTTTAGATGGATACCAAGGGGATGGAGAGATGTCTCGGCCAGTTAGTAGGGCAGCAGATCATTCCATTCGAGAAGAAGTTATGGAAATGGACTGGCAAAACGTTCCTGTGACTCGGAGGGCTGATCCCATGACCGATTCTGATTTTTTCACAGAAAGCGATGCAGATGGACACGAAGATCACGTTCACAGAGGTGACCGACGAGCACAAGTTATAGACGGTGCTTTGTATGGTGGAAAGAATGGCAACAACCCACCTTTGATAGTCAACAGAAACGATGATTCTTGTATGGAATCTAGTGGAGTTTACACTGATTTTGATAATCATAGAGCATCGCCGATATTTTTGAACGTAATTGACGACATGTCTCCAAATGAATCAACCCCGTCAACTAGATCTGAATGTAGTCAGAAAAATATGGTAGCTTGCGCTGATAGTGGTTTTTCACCAGCACTTGATAGCACTCTTAAAAATAACTCAAATGTCGATGTCGAGACTCCCAAAAATATGAGCAAGAGGAGTTCATTGTGCAGTGAAAAAAGCGTTAAATCAATGGAAAAGAAAGATGAAAAGAGATGTTTTACCCTGAAAAAGTACAAAATGCCGAAGCGGGATGTGCCTAGTAAACTAAAGACCATGTTGACTAGCCGCAAAGTGGATACAGATGCAAGTAATCAAAGTAGTCCTAAAATAATGAAAAAGAGTGATCGTCGTGAGAATACCAAAAAGACAATAGAAAAGAACGAATACAGGCCGAAACAGTTGAAGGATATAAAATCAAAGGTCGACAGTTCGTTTTCGCTCCAAAGATCACAGACTACTTGCAGTGTTACTAGAATGGTGCCCGTTAAAACACCATCAACAGCACCTAAACCAAAAAGGTGTGTATTATTATTATTGATCATTACAAGGTACACTCGGATTTAAGAATGTAGTTTATTACTTTTGAGGAATCAATCAATAGTATTGTTATAATATGACAAGTAAACAATGAATTTTAAAGTCTTCTAAATGTGTTCCAACCATAAGGTGGTAGATCAGATTCTTGGCCGAATGTACCTACAGATAAGTCCGCTAATACGCTGGAGTAAGCTTTTCTCTTCCATTTTGTTTATATATAAATTAAACACATTACTATTCATAATCCAAATGGAACAACTTCAAAAACCGCTGGAAAGCTTAGTCCTTGACTTAGGCCTATACCTACTGTAGTATTCTCTTAGGTAGAGATTTTATATTACGCTTTTGACAGTGCAATACAAAGTACCTAGTCATATGTATGACCATATACATATCGTTAGCAAGGACGCATGCCAAGTTTTCCGCGCAGGCACAAGTTAACTGAACTTCGTATTGGTCTCGTGTGAAATGACGTCCACTACACGTCGGGCGGCAGACGTGTAATCGACAATCGTTGTTGCAGACGAGTCCTGTAGTGGAAATCGTGCTTTGTTACCGTGGTAAAATGTTAGAACACTGCTAGTGCACTGGTAGCAAAGATCTCAATAGCTGTTGAATTGTACGCGACACTACGGACAAACGAATTAACAATAGAAAAACCTAGAGAACGACAAAACGTCATACATAGCAGGTGGATATTCCATTTACGCGAAACAAACGGTTTACGTCTACTTTCATAGTGCGAACCTTCAGGATGTGGAATGACTTGCCGGAGTCTGTGTTTCCTGCGCAGTAAAGTTTGGAGGTTTTTAGATCGCTGCTTAACATCAGGCAGGAAGGTGGTCAAACGCTTCTGTGTTTAGAAAAATACATAGTCACCGTTTTATATTTTTTATGAATAAGGAGCTTAGGGAGGAGCGAAAGAAAAACAACGTAAACAGACTACGTTTAGCAATGACTGGACTACGAGTACCTATAGTGGTCGGTGGATATATGCCTGAAGTATTTTATTCTTCCAGCCGACATTTACGGATGCGAATGGAGCTTGGTTCAGCTGGTGGCAGTGGGAAGAGCAGCCTGCACAGTTCCCAGAGCGATATCAGCGCCACATCCACCCCGCTTGGCAAAGCTGCCAACAGATTCCCTTTACTGAGTGAGTACAACCTCTTATCAATTACTAAGCTGTGCTCTGTGGGTTTATCTCACCATTCTGTTCACCGCTGGATATAGGCCATTTTATTTCAGTTCAGATGGGAATCATGAGATAAAATATATCTGATGTCCTAATCCAGGTTATGATGTGTCTCCAAACAATAATCTTTCTCGTTTATAAATACTACTAGACTTACTTTAGAAATGCGGCTCAATAATTTCTATATTTAGATAATTTTACGTTGTCGCCAGACTGAACGTAAAGGAAGCTTAGTGCTGGATTATTTGCTTTTTGTAGAATTTCAGGCGTCATATACTTCATTAATGAAAGAAAGTTAAGTCTTAGCCGCACGGTTATTTTGGCCGGTGGTAATTTAAAATATACCCTATTAGGAGACGTTAAAGTCTTAATTGTCAAAAAATGAGTTATTTTAAAGAGCTTTACTTTTCTTTAACACTGTACAAAAATAACGCAATAACTAGGACTAGGGGTTTATTACATATATGTTTTTTATAGTTGGTAACTAGGTAGTTTCATTATATTATTTGTTGTACCACACGTGAGGCAGAAAATATAATGTTAAACTTGTTTTGTTGACGTACACAAACGCCTATTTTACATAGTTGAGCAACAATAACCATTTATGTATATAATTTCAATTGCTTCCAATAAAAAAAAAACCTGTACCTGGGACGTAAACAGAATAACGCTTGCGCGGTCTGCTGGTATTGTTATAAACACTCTAATCGTTGCAAATAATATTTACACATACAAGCGGATACCTACTATAAAATTAAATAATAGCTATTTTACCTATCTAACAATTTGTAAAACGTGACTTACCTCTCGTGACTATAGTTTTTAAGAGTAAATAATACTTTGATGCTGCAAGAGTGACTGTATTTAGCGAATGAATAATTCTTCATGAACCGCCGCCGCCGCCGCCCCGTCGACGCCGCGACGCCTGGGGCGAGCACGCGTCGTCGATGTGTTGTGGAAAATCGTTAAAGCGCCTAGTTTTCAGTTAGAGCAAAGCATGCTTTTGCTCTTTTCGTGTTGTTTGCTATTACATGTTATTGAAGTATTTTAGTTTGTGCATTACATTTAAGTATTGTATTTTTGGAATAGGTATACGCATTATGCGAGGACGAATTAAGTAAATACAAATATAATTTTAAATTAACACATTTGAATAATGTATAGTTCGAAACCTATTTAAACGTAACCTATTGTACGTTTAAATAGGTTACCTATTTATTTATCTGTGAAATATAGTCGTTGAAATGTTGATATTTTGATAGCTTAGAACCTACTTTGCCCTGTTTGCCCGTCTCTCGTTAGGATTACAGGCATTTGAAAACTACTTAAACTATCATTTTTAATTGGATACTCCTCCTCCGCCTCTCTGAGATTTACAGTTTAATAACTTTACTATTGAGAGGAAATTATCTTAGTATGAAACTTATTAAGCCGTCTATGAAACTTATTTTAAGTCGACAACAATGGCAGGAAGTAGCCAAGTGCCTACCTACAATTTACCGAAGTAATTACTTAATTGCGCAAGTCTTAATTCACACATTCGGTCACCTTAAAACACCAGTTGATAATAATTTCAATGTAACAAACGTAAATAAAACCAGATCCATACATAGTATTGACCGTCAAATTGTCTGCAAGAATTTCAAACACTCGAATTTATTAGTAAATAATACTTACTACCGCACACGGTTGCCAAAATCAGCTGTCGCGTAGCTGGCGGTCGATAGCGGCCACTGCGGCAAGAGGTCACAGTTTACCGGCTGCAGCGTTCTCCGACAGAGTGTGGACAAGACGGCGGCTCCTCTCACGGGAGGAACCAGTCTCGGGCGCCAGTCACCGCGCGCCTCCCGCCCGAGCGGACGCGAGCGCCGCCGAGGGCGTGACGTCACAAACAACATCCCATGGTGAACACACGGATAACAACCGCATACCGTATTTTCTGAATGAAAACGCGACATATGCATGATGTGTGCACCAACTCAGTACAGATCCTGTCGTGATACAGTGATAGCGTCTTAGGGGCAAACGTGACTGACAACTTTCCAAGTGTGTTGTCAACTTTGAACTTTTCTCACGTTCCTCACCTGTGCTCTGTGCGACTTTTTATTCCATGGCTCGGATTGGATTGTGGCAGAAAACGTTTTCAGTGTTTGACTTTGATAACGTATTTGGTTTGTTGATCTTATTTTTTATTTGTTGAAGTACCTAATTGCTGCCTACACCGGCTTTTCCTCGCCGGGTTGGATTATATTATGAAATCATAATTATATAGATGGTTAAATTGGAAGTGGGTGCCTACCCATTTCGCTATCTTATTACCTAATTGCGACTTCATACGTATGGAAAGCTGTGAATAATAATTATAACTATATATACAGGTAGGCCTACCAGGCACAACATTTTTCACCTTAATACACGTCTCACTTTGATAGTCAAGCTCTACCAAAATAACCTATACTATGAAATAGGAGAGAAGTTCATCTAAGTAGGCAACATGTTACGTAGGCAAACGAGATTGATAGCAGAAAGCGCTACCTGTTGCTTAGTATGAAAATGTTAATTTGCTGATTACAATAGTGATATAATAGCACAGCATGCCATATTATGTATACCATGACCATTACGGTCTTTTTTCTCAAGTGAAAGTGTACGTGAACATTTACCGGCAGACAGGCAACACCTGGCAATCGGTCATTTCTAAATTATAAGAGCAGACTAAATATTACGTGTATCTGGCAGTGGTTGATCCGTAGCGAACAAACACCCCGTAAAATTGATTTAAAAAAAAATAACAAGAAAGAAACCTTTCACTCTGTCGCCACTCCTTTGCGTTGTGCATGAAATTAACCAACAATGCAATGCAAACAGATTATTCGGAGCAATATTGTTAAAACAGGTGCAATATCACCTGAATATATCGAGAAAGTTTAGAATGGCGTTCATTCAAATTCAGAAATAACTTTCGGCTCGTCTTCCAATTTCAACGATGCCGAATGATATTTGTTAATATGTATTCTTATTTAGTTCCATAAAAGCCTGAATCGGTATAACGTAGTCTGTGTTTGGTGATAAGAGTCTATCATTAGTTTACTAACAATTTTTTGTGTGGTGGAGCGCGGCCCGATTTCCCAAACCGGTTCATCGTGATAAGCAGACGTTAGTTAGGTTCCAAGCGTTGTTTTTGTTTCACTTTCGTCTGTTGCCTAGACAATCGTTGATGACAATTTACTAATTCTTTCCTTACTGTTTCTGCGGTATTTCCCTACTTTCTAATTTCGCCGAATCCGTGTTTATTTTCAGCAATAGTCAGAATGGTTTTTGAATCGTTTTGTTCTTTATCTTAATAGGTGTGTTTTTGTCTTTTTGGTGTGAATTCTTCATGGTCGTGTCGTGCTGAATTTACCCGTTACTTTGTGGTGGAAGGGGAGTGTCCAGTGTATAGTTACATTGGACTAAATTTGTCCAGTACAACTACTGCTGCGGTGAAATCACCGGGGGGCAACCACGATCACTTTCTCGTTTTTTATTATTTTGTAATATCTCATTTAATAATATAACGTGTCATAAATGCGAAGTACACAATGTACAGATGAGTCCATTAAGATTACAATAATACATTTCCTGTATGAGCGATTAACAAGTATTTATTTTCCGTCTTATATTTGTTACAGTTAGTAGAATATATCTTAAAATAATATCTTTATGAACTTACAGAGTAGGATGATAATATTATTAGAATAGGATATGTCAAAACAGTTTTTAAACAATCACGAAGATCTTAGATATCAACCAATAATTCTGCCTCTTGAAACTTTACTATGTATGACAGTTCCTATTTCTGTTGTCCCAAGAATAGTTGTAGTTTAACGCCAAGTCAAGAGCATTTCGCACACATCTGGAGGGTTGTGGTTGTTGTATGATAGTGCCCATTCTGGAACGGTCCACAAACGAGTTATTCTCGTCCACAGATTTTGTTCGCGCGAACCACTAGCCGATGTTGGTTACGTTGAACTCCCAATACCAGCTGCCTGTTACGTTTTTACACTTGATACAGTCGGCAAGTATTTATTTACCGCTCTTGAAGGTAGACAACTTAATCAGATGTCTGCATAAGTTACCCAGGTTTTAAAACTGTATTCTGTGTCCGCACCTCATGAAGGTGTTTCAGTTGTAACACAAAAGCAACAATAGGCGTGACTGATGTTCTTACCCATAAAGTAATAAAACAATTGACCATTGCCATTTGTAAAAAGTATTGAATCGATTGATACAACGGGACAGAAAGCATGTTTTGTGAAATAGGTCTTAACTCGCAAATGGAAAAGAAACCGTGTAAAATAATTCTGATTGCACGAATCCATTGTTGAAGTTTATACACCTACAATGGCACCTAGACGTACCTTTCGAAATTGCTTTGAAAAAATATTAGTTAGGCATTACACAATGAATCTAGAGCGCCTATTTGTTACTGGAAAGTAGTTGACAGTTCTATTATGTAATCGATTATAGTGTAGTGTCTCCAATCGATTCCTTTTGGCTGATGGTTAACGACCTTTTGACGTCCTTAAAAAAACAAATTTTGTATTTGTATTTGTTTTCCTAGGCTTTTGGCTTCTCCTACGCGATACCTACATCATTTATTTTGCGAAACGCCTGCGCGGTCTTACTTCACTGTCTCTGATGTTACAAGCATTATTTTTTTTATATGCAACCATAAATTCGTAATTGGAAAATGTTTCCTTTTGAGCCATTGAAGTAGGCTTCGACAGTGCAGCGTATGTGGGTCATAATGGACAACCTTGTGTCAGTTAGCTGTATGGGCGTTTGGAACTTGATAATTTATCTTGATAGCATAGTCACGAAAACTCTAAACCCAAATTCAACCTAAACAAATACTCCTTGATTAGAATATTTTTATTCAATGCTCAGTGAATAAGCGTTTGACCACCATCCAGTTTGTTGTTAAGCAGAGATAACGGTTGAATCACTTTTCTAAGGGACAACTTAAACGCTTAAGATAAGTTAAAGTAATAAGACCCCAATCTTATTAAAATGGTTTACCATTGTAAGGTTCTGTAACTAGCATCATAATTAAACTAGCAAACGTACTTCGTGCTGTACAACTCAAGAAGAAAATATGTTTCACACGTTGAGTTAAATAAGCTCGGTTAACTATGGACATTTGCGTAACAAGTGCCTGTGGATACCCAGCCTTGGGATTAAAAGGAGTGAAGTCATCATCATCAGCCCATACTTGTCCAGTGCTGGACATAGGCCTCTCCAATTGCACGCCACTGTGATCAGTTTTTGGCTCCTCGCATCCAGCTTCTGCCAGCCATCTTGCGCATATCATCAGTCCACCTTACATGGGGGCGTCCTATACTTTGTTTGCCGAGATGCGGTCTCCACTAGAGAATTCATTTGCCGCAACGGTCATCGGTTCTACGACTAATATGGCCGGCCCACTGCCACTTCATCTTGCTAAACCGATGAGCTATGTCGATGACTTTGGTTCTCTCGGATTCATTTTCATTTCAAAGGAGTGAAGTGTATTTTTTTATTTGTTTAATTTCTGGATAAAAGTTTTCTTACCATTAATTATAATGTTTAATGTTCAGAAGTTTATGCACTGTTTACTATATAACTAATCAAATACTTGTGCATTATGAAAACGGAAACAATATTCACTATAAAATGTTAATTGGAGGCATAATAATATAAATCTTATTGCACTGACTATCCGTGAGGAAGAAAGTTTAAATTGAGGTTTTGCACATTATTATTTGTAATGACGTGATGTGTGTTACGTGTTATGAACACTATATTATAAATAAAATATATTATCTGACGTAAGTACATTATATGTATTTCCGTTTGTTTTAAAACGGTAAAGAATAGGTAATATTATTTCTTTTATGTAGATGTAATCCTCGTCTACTATAATTTCATTATAAATTTTATTCTGAAACTATACTCAAGCACAGATATTTGCTCAAGTTACATTCTCAGAGACAAATCTGAAATCTCGCTCTTATCATGTTCGCGTAAAAGAGACAAACGGTGCTCGAGTAATGGTTATTGTTTCAGAATACTGGCTTTCGTTCTTTACCGACTTTAAAGAAAGGAGGAGGTTCTCCTGTTTGTGGGTATATATTTTATGTTTGTTACCTCACAACTTTTGACTGGATGAACCGATTTAGATCATATTTTTTTGTTTGAAAGCTGGTACTTCCCGTTTGGTCCCACGTACATTTGGTTCAGTTCCGACATCTTAATATTTTATTGGTGTAATTCGGTTCTTTCTTCTTTTAAGTTATTAAACTGCTACTGGAAATGATACATCAGGTACCTAACTTGTACTTGCCTGTTCTAGTGTGTGCGGAAAAAATGCAAGGTTTCTAGTCCATTTCGGATGACACATCTTTAACAAACTGCCTCCTTTAAAACAATTAGGTACCACTTTGAAGCGGTCAACATATACATAACCTTTCTATTTTGTGCGTTGTTGTGTCGAAACTCTACACGTAGGTGGGAAAACACCTGTGACGGAGAAAGGGAAAGGTCATTGTTTGTACCTTCTACCTAGTTGCTAATGATTGCTTCATTTCTAAACACAATTACAACAGTAAATTGGTACACTAACAATGCTCGGAATTATCACTACGAAGCTAACTATCACTACGAAATCTCTTCATTACAGACTGTCGCATTGTATTCTATAAATATCGCCTCGGTTTCCATATAATTAAAACCTATTTAGCTTTCTAATATACCGAAACATATCATCAGTCTCCGTTACCTTTCTCGGAGGAGCGTCATCTATAAATGTGTCATTTTAAACACAGCTGAATTATTAATAAATTGTTTATTAATGGACGTCTTGCGAGACAGCTCTGCTTGTACGATTTTCTTTTTCAATGCGTCTTGCATGATTTGCAGGGGCTTACCAATTACAGTGTGTGTTTGTTTTTTTTATGTAACTCACGCGCGCTTTCATCGTAACGCGGACTTGGTTGGTTGGATTTTGACTGATCGCTTAAGTGAAAATTTTAGTAACTTCAAGTATTTGAATTGATGTAGTCGTCTTATGTTTTTCTAATGTAGGTGTGTTTGTTGTAGGTCGTTTAAACATAGACATTAATTTATGTTATAATTTCCATTCCACTCCAACAGTTTAAGTGACAGCAAGTTGTCTCAAAAGTTAAGTAAGGTAGGTAAGGTTTCTAATCAGAGAAATAATAAATTACTTTTTTGGAACTTCCAAAAACGAAAGAGGTACAGATGCTAGTTACAGAACTATCTTAGGCATTTGTATTACCAAATCAGGTACTTTTTTTAGTACAAAAACATGAAACTGTTCAACAAACGGGTCATTGGAATAGACAAAGTTTATTGTGACATTCTTCACGAGGTATTTGACAAACATACTGTTGCCACCGTTGCTGTTGCAAACCGGTCAGCTCTCGTATATATCGCGTATATACAGGTGCTGTTTAGAACTGGTCGCTATCTGCTACTTAATGGCCTCTACAACGTCGTTTTACACCTTGTGCTCGCTTGCAATATCTTTTCCTCGCGCTGGTGTATTTGTATTTATAAAGCGTAATGGGGAATTTTCCATGACAGTTGTTTTTTTTTTATTTGAGTCCTATTTCTGTCATCAGTGTCATAGTTTGTATAGAGAATGTTAATGTTTACGACAGAAGTAGAAACGAAAATTTGTCATATTCAGGTCATGGAAATTTCTTGTTTAGTAATTGTTATTTGATTAGTAATAGTTGTAATGTCGACTCAAAAGGTTTTATCTAAGGGTTTTTATAATACAATTATGTTACGTGTATTCAAGTGATCAAACAAACATTTTAATTGTCTAGAGCACTAATTATTGTCGTGTCAAACACGTGTCATGTATGTGAAAAGGAAAGGAATTTTCCTCGATAGAAATCTATGAAAAGTCAATAAAAAAACGCTACTGTCTGCTCTAGACTGGTATTAAATTCACATTATGCATTTATTACTTTCATATTTTCTTATCTCTGATCACGTATCTCGTGTGACTGCGGCAGTCTCACTATTCTCTTTGTAAACGATGTAATTCTATCCTTCCATGATTTTTTTGTTAACATTGCTCGTGCGTGGGTAATTTTCCTGTCACGTTTTGTTCCAACTTATCGCGATGAAGATGCTGTCTCAGTTTTCGAAAGGCTTACATTCTTTGCGTAGGTCTGTCTAACGAGGTACTGAGCTACCCATCTTTATTTTCAGCTCTGATTTAGATGTTTTTTTTTAAGATAGGCGCACTGCCGTTATATTAAAAGTTCCGTAAGGTATGTTATTGAAAATTGCCATTACACATATAAACGTATTAAAAGTTTGAGCCGGGTATTATGTCGCATAACACAACAACGAATTTAAGCTGAATTAACCAAAGACAAGCAAATTTTCGTAAATTTTTTGGGGTATTTTCGGGCCGTAATATCCGGCTTAAACTTTTAATACATTATAAATGTGTAATGGCTATTTTCAATAAGTTATCTTACGGCTAACGGTTCGTTGCTTTCATACAATTTTGTCAAAATAAAAGAGTTTACTAGTATTACTTCCTGTCACCCGTAACGTATGATATTTATTATAAGTAACACTGAGTTCCCATATCGAGGGGTCAGTAAAATTCAAATACAAAGTCGATCAGCTGATTGTACATTTTTGTATGAAGAAGTTATGTTTTTTTTTCTTTTTTTTGGCGTCAACGCCCGATCAAGGTTTGGCGGTTGTGTTGAAATAGTGGTCTTCGGTTTTAGCGTATTTCCTTATCAATATAAATAGTATAATACAAAGTAGCCTCCTGCTGTCTGTCTCCCTATGTATGCCTAGATCTTAGAACTACGCAAAGGACTTTGTTGCGGTTTTCTTTAGTAGGTAGAGTGATACATGCATATATCAGAGAGACACTGTTAACAATGTATATTGGTAAAACAGAATTTGCTGGGTCAGCTAGCTATTACTATAATGTGTATTCAAGTATAGTAATTTTAGTTTTGTCATGCCTGAGTATTGTAAATGTATAAACTACTACATAATGCAGCCTTTGTCTGTTCGTGTACGGTTACTTACCACGTAGAGCCTGCGGACTTTTTCATTGTTTTATAGAAACCGAGACTAACAAAAGGATCCTGTTCTAACCACATCCGAGTTTGGTTAAAGTGGCTATATCTCTTGTAATCTATCCGATAAGAATACCTAGAGATTTCGTAAACGTTGATAAATTGTTATCAGATAAATTAGGCGCCGCTTATCCTTCACATTCATCCGATCTCAGCTGTATCTTCACTTATGTACATTTAACATACTGATCTACCATCCTAAAGTAGAAACTCATATTAATGTCTACTGTTTATTTTTTACTTATTAGAAAGTAATACCTCTACCTTATTGATATTGTAGTGATACAGTAAGTCTCCTCAAAACAGATAGACCAATTTCTTGGACCTGTATAGTATAGTAGCTATTTTAGAAATTTTCGGTTTAAGGCACAATTAGGTATTAATACAGATGCTTTCTGCTTTTGGAACTGTTACGATAAGCACCAAGCAAACTTATCAAAGAGAGTCGAAGTCTCATAATACAAACAATGATATTATGGGAAGCGCTTCAAAAGCATGCCGCGTGTATCTTTCTCTAGCTTCATTCAAATATTTGCCTATAAGTGGTGCGTGGTGTAACCGAACCTTAAGAAACCAATAAGTCGTAAATTGAATTACAGATTCTTCTTTGTCATATTTTGGGCCACGAAGTTATATAAGAAATTAATGGTCTATTGTTTTAGTTTTTTAACCAGAAATTTATTTTCTATAGATAATAATATTTAGATCCAAGCTTTACTATTCACTTATTGTAAGACCCACTTCATCTCAGCCATCTGAAGGTTCCTATTTTGAAACTAGGATTATAGGCATATAGGCAAATAAAATTAGGATTCCAAAAGAAGAAATTTCAGATCATGTTGCAGCAAAATGTATATCTCGAGGCTCTTTAAGACCTCTTTTGAGTTAGTAAGTAGTACTTGGTTTACAGTGAAGCAGACTAACGGAACCATAAGAAGCCGAGCGCCATAGTCGCTTGTTTGCGAAGACAAGACTCTAGCTGTCTTCGAGAGGTGATCGACCTTGTGATAGACTCGTCTATGGTGGTTCATTATATCTGCGTCTGAGGTAATGTCAGTATCACTGTGACATCTGTTTAAGTGGGTTAACTTTGTACAGTGATGGATGACGTTTAAGTTGGATTAGATTAAGATTTTAAAACTTATGCTCGTAGTAGGTGTCGAACAGTAAAATGCCGTTTTACTCAATTTATAACTGCCTACACAACAAAGACAAGGTTAATATGAGGTAAAACATATGAAAAGGGGCGGAAGACATCCTGTGAAATATAAGAATGAAATGAAAAGATGTCAAACAAAGATTGTTATATTTCTTGAACATTATTATTATTAGTTTACTTATTTTACCGCTTTGGGATTAAAAGGCTTGAAGTGTATTTTTTTTATTCATAATAATAATAATGACAAAATAAATCCAATGAATCTGTACAATAGAATGAAAAATAGATTTAGGCTTATTGCTTATTTAACCGTGTCGGCTTTAGAAGTTTTACAAATAAAACTAGTCATAACTGCACCTTTTATCGTTCTTACATAACTTTCAGATAAATTAATAATTTCAACAAAAAAAAAAGCCGTCACGTTATACAAAACTGTTTCTAGGAATTAAGTTTCTAATACTGAAGCTGTTACGTATCGAACGCTACTTATGTAGGTATCTACTTCAGTAACATTTTTATGAATTTCTGCCTTTTGATTCCCATCACGTTTGTTTTGATGGGCGGTTGTACTAGAATATTTTAACGCTGAATAAAAGACATCCTTATCGATAGAAGGAAACATCAGGTCAGTGTCCATAATGTATAACTCAGTCTGTCCAACGGCGTACTTAAAATGGCGACGGTACTCGCATGCAGAATGGCGAGCGACCGAAACGCTTTCAAAGGTTCAATAGTTAACAGCGGATGTTGTCACTCTCAGTAACTACCTCTACAAGACGTGTGTACATCATTCATAGTGGCAAATCTAAGACGTGCCGCATCTAAAAAAAGACCGATAGACATAAAGTACTAGGTACCCGCTCTCAAATAAACGAACGGAAGGGCCCAGAATATTTTAATGATGATGCTCTGCCGGTTTCATTAGTGTTGTGTTGTTAAAGCAATTACGAAGATGGCTGATAAGACTTCACAACCTTTTCAGTATCTTCATTGGCTGGTTGCCAGACCAATCTGTTGCTTAATTATAATCCACGGTCTACGTCTAGTACCATTATTGTTGTCCCATTTTCTTTTAACCGGAACGAAAGAGACGGACGTTTGACTGTTGTTCGCTGAAACGACATATATTTTGAGTTTGTCGTCGCCGCCGGTTTTGCCCGATTACGAAATTCCGTGTGCGCGTGAAATAGTGGCAGTTGCAAGCATAGCGTCCCCATTTTGCATTTTCATTGGGGCATAAGTCTATTTTAGCTGTGTGTGTTGTTTGTTTCGAAACTACGTACGGTTAGGGAATGACTGTGGTTGCCAAGAGGCATAATTTCATTGCACTGTTTACTTTTATTACTTTTAATGGGATTGTAATAAATTCAGAATTGAACAATGAGTTCGTAGCAACAATACTCGGGTCGAAGGTGGAGCATTGTTTGTTGAATCAGTTTCTATTGGCAGTTAGTTTATATTCAGTCGTCTGCAATCTGGATTCGCTTCGTTGCATTCCGCGACCTATTATCCAGCCGCTCTAAGATTGATATGTCAGTTTTTGTTTACAATTGAGATGAAGTCTGTCCGTCTGGTTCTTGATTTTCCTCAAACATAATGTGAGATATCCGTTTGTAAAAACAGCGTTGAAGGTGATTCAAGCTCATTGTTCTAGCGTCAGGATTTCTGTGTGTTTATAAATAATATGTTTTCGAATACGAAATTGTCTTTACAGTTTATTGAACGGATTCTCTTTATTGTTTTCGCAGATTTTAAAGCCTCTTGCGTAGTCAGCACAAGATGCTCGGGCGTTTTACTGCTTATTCAGTTTTGCGAAATATTCGTGTCTTGCAAATATACCTATCTGCCTAGTAGTGTTTTGCGTGATTGTTTGTCTGATTTGCATTATAGGGGGGTCCCGTTGGAAGTGGGGTCCTTGTAACCATGGCCACTCAGTGAGTTGTGGACAGTTATCGCGTGTAGACGTGTCTATACTTTCGCTGCACGCGCAGTGCCCGCACGTCGTCAGTCGAGATCCGCATTCTATCTACAAAATTTTACTCGAGGAAAGACGTGTTCCTTCGTTCCTTGAAAACAGTGTTAGCTATGTCTAAATAACATTTGAAAGTGTGTATTAATCAACATGAAATGCTATTGAAAATCGTCGGAAGTTTAAAAAGTTAATACTGTATATATATCAGCTACTTAACATCGTCTCTATCTATAATTTATGTTAGCGATAATTTTTCTATCGAACTTCGTGAATTCCTGTCAGGTCACATTCGTACTTGTCTAAGTAAATAAAGTTTTATTTTTCGCGCAGTTGACGTAATTCTCGTTAAAGTCTAAACGAGTTATGAATTGTTTAGTGAAGGAACGAATCGCTTTGAGTGTTTCAGTGCCAGTGAGGTATGTTGTGCCATCAATTATATTCGTGACAGTGATTTTTAAAGTGTTTATTTTATTCGACTTTGGTTGAAACATTTTGAATTCTTTAACTTACGTTGGTTAGCCTATCGTATTCCTAAAGTTTGTATTGGATTACGAAAGAAACACTTGATTTCTGAATTTGATTAGATTTCGGTGTAAGATATTGTGCGTACTTTTGCGGCAGATCGACAGTTATACCTATTACGATCAGTAAAAAAAGTTAGTTAACATTGCCAATGTAGTTTACTAAGACTTCTCAGTACCATAATATTTGCGAGCAAATAAATACTTTCATCTTGGTAAATGTGTCTTGTCTATTTGAAAAGATTAAAATATAATGCATCATAAAAATATATGAGTTGTTGTTATCAACTTTCGCATACACTGTCTGTTTTTACGATCATCTGCACTTTAATTATTATTATAATCGACTTTTTCCCATCATTACAACTTTCATGACAATGCAAAATGGTCGCGGTTTGAATAGGTAAATATTCTACTACTTTAACTTCACACTTATAATAATGTGGATAGCAAATGCTTTATATTTTTTATCTCAATTCCCAGTATTGAATACCGCTGGTTCAACTAAAATACTACCTTTTTTACAACTTTGAGATGCTTACCACGGATCTGTACCTATTTACATATTTCGTCAAATTTATGATATCATTATTTTAAAATAAAAACAAGTACACTTCACGACTTTGAATCCCAATTGGCGTTGTAGGTAGTCATTTGCTAACCAAAAGATTATTTTCTGGAATTGAATATTATACGCATCAAATCAGTTACTTACATCAAATACACTAGTTATAGCTAAAACAACGATTACGGTAGTGGTTTAATGTTAACTCTACTATACCGAGACAGTACGAAAGTTGTACCGAAAATAACTACGCCATGAATCCATCAGGATGACACAGAAAGAGACAAAAAGAGGAGAAATATCGAGTTTGCACTAAAATAGATTTTGCTAATCCAGTTCTTATTAACAGGTCAGTATGATGCTGTTAGAGAATCTTGCATTGAGGGAATGTTCACCGCTGAGTAACTGGTAGATGACATGGGAAAATAACACATATTGCACAAGAAATAAAACTCTTTATCAATTGTTGAGACGATATGTGGGTTCATAAAACAAATCCTTGCGTGATTGTACGAACAGTTCGGTAACTGCTGAAGCAGAAGAATAATTATGAGAATAATAATGTTTTTAGGTATTAAGCAATAATTGTAATTTAGACAGCAGTAGTGGTATAAGTACAACATTATAAATTCGTTTTAAATAGCTTTATACTATTGCAGTCAGGAAATTAATTAGCCAAATATAGTTTGATCAGATGGATTATTTACCTAGAACTCTAGTAATAAAAAGATATATCCCAAAGCCTGTTAGGCATATGTACTTGCTAAGGAAATGCAAACTACAGTAAAATTATGATACATTTTAATGTTTACAATAGGATCATGAATTTGGTACATGATTATCTTCTTAGGATAGTTCCTAATTTTCAGAGTCTCATGATAACTAATAATGATACAAGATATTAACATACTTAGATTTCTCTTTAAAGTATTTGAAACTTCAAACGTATGGATATAATTACTTATATCCGTCAGTATTCTAGTTGAGTAATACCAAGTGCTTGTCACGATAATTATCGAAGATTAACTGATGGAGTTTACCATTAGTCTTTGTATACAGAAATACAACTCTAGGTAAGGTTTTATACACAAGTAAATATTTATCTTAACACACTTTGTGAACTGTGGGCATTTGCTTAGCAAGTAGCTCCTACTTTCGGTCATCTTTGGACAAAATATTAAATAACGAACTACTGGGACTAGAGAGATTTATGCAAATTCGTAGATAGGTTTAGTGAGCTTTTTGTTTTAAATGTTCAAAGTCAACATGACCAACATTATTGTAAGTTGTAGATGTATTTCACTTCATGCACATTACTTTGTTTCTGCAAATTCAAATTTATTTCAGTCACCAGTACTAAGTTACGTCAAAGCTAATCCTCTAACACGTTGCAACAAAATTAATGCTAACGAAGTAGAAGAAACATCTCATAATAAGTTACGTTGAATGAAATACTGCTCGGAGTTGCCCTCTCTTGGAAAACGTTCCAGAGAAGTTCTAATGTCGCTCTGTTCAGCTGTCCATTCTGATTTGGCCTTTTCGATTGCTCTAGTATTCTTGTTACAATGTTTTCTTATACACTTGGGGTAGGTCTTATTATTCTGGTCATCTGGTGTTTCTAGTGGTGAGTCGTGTACAGGAATAGGCTCGGTCTCTGTGAAATAATTAAATCGGCGAATAAACAAATGGTTCCCCCTTTTGTTGGTCACAGCAACAACACGTGCCATTTCATTGTCGATCGTTTCCTTTGTAACATGTTGCTGAAATGTATCTGCGGTAGTACTTGCTGCACTTGACGAATATTTGTTTTATGATGTGATGAGCTTATTAACACATGTTTTCAAATTAATATATACGTTTACGAATCCCATATTTAGGGTGATTAGATGACCGGTTGTCGGATTAGATAATATTACTTTTTATTGTCAACACTTATATTTTTTCTCGTACACTAAAACAGTCGATGGTAGAAGCTTCTATATTTGCATCAGCTTTATGATATCATTTATTAAAGTAGGATTTTAATTAGGTGTTTCTAACAAATTGTCATAAAGATAAGATTCCCTTCTAATATATATTCTGCCATCAATACCAATCCGAGCAATTCCCAACAATTGTTATTCTATAGCTAGTGTGCGAAACGAACGCATGACGTAAGAGAAACATACACTCAAAGAACAATGCAGCCTAAATCTTGAGCATTCGTAACAAGAGCGATATGTTATGACACAAATTAAAGAGACAGTGTGTGCGAGTGAAATAACAGTGTTGCAAAGAAGATGTGTTAGAGAGAGACACAATGGGTGCTCACGGGTCCAAAGAGAAGCTGTGCAGGAGTAACTCGGAGAAATATCCATCGAAGCTACCAGTGCCTAGTGACAAGTACAAAGTCGCTGTAAACAGAGAGAGATTCGGCTCATTCGGGGGAAGAGGTAAGGGTTATTAATACTGTCAAATTGATAATGTTTTTGTACCTATACTACTTATCTCGCGGAGGAACTGCTGAGAATTTCTGTATCTGCATTAGGTTGGTAAACGTTGGGTCGAATTTTAATGTCAGATTCTAAAATGGACGCAATTACAATTTAAGAAATATTGTATAATTTTTACTAATGGGTTCATAATGATTTTATTCTCTTAACTATTTTAGTGAACTAATTAAACCAAAATTTTAAACCATTCGGAAATTATAGAAAATACAATTTTCTAAAGTTGCGAAAAAATAGTTTCGCTTCTGAAACTTCAGTTTGACAAATTAATGTGGAATAAATTATGTTTTACCTTAGTTTGTGATTTAAAGTAAAAATGTGCATTAATATATCAATCACTAAAATGTCAGTAATCGAATCGGTGAAACAAATACGTTTATAAATGATGCTTCAAATATGGTAACCAAGTATTCTGATATGACTTTATTGTTCAATGAAGCATGATCATGTTTATTCAACGCCTTTCGTATGTATAATTGATGTTCTGAGATTAAATTCATTGTCAATACATGCAAATAACTAAATACTTTCTAAATGCAGCTACTGTATTAGAAGATTGAAAACATTTATTATCTTGAATTTTCGAATACATACGTAATTGATAGATAATTCTGAACGATCGTATCAAAATTTGTTGTGCCACTTTACAAAAGGACGTTACTCAATTCGACCTACATGTATATATATGTTTTTTATGTTTGTTGGTCCCCATGATAAGAAAATTAGGGTTTAATTATGGTAGACATGATAAATCGAGTAGAACAAAAAAAGGGGGCTAGGGGCTCGGTATCGACATCAACTAGTAGTTACTGGGTGTCAGGGATGTCAGTTTTTGTTTCTTTATATAATTCTCGATTATAATTAGCGTTTTTTACCCTAAATTAAATTTTCAGAATCGATTTTGTCTCCGATATAAACCGTATGTCCGATATAACCGTATCGAACAAGTAAAATAATCGATTATTTTCCTTCGATTTTTTCATAACCCCATCTCTAGTTACTTCAAAACCAAAACGGCCCCCGCACCATCCTACGTATAGCATAGTATTACTACTCGGCAATAGATGTCAGTAAGAGTGGTATTAACAATTTGAGCAATTTTTCATTCCCGAAAACACGGTTGGAAAGATGTTTTCTAAAAATTAAACCTAGCTGGATCGATTTATCGCCCCCAAATCCCTCTACATACCAAATTTCATGAAAATCGGTGCAGCCGTTTCCGTGATTCCAATTATATATATACAAGTATTGCTCGTTTAAAGATAAAGATTTGTAACTAATAGTACATATTTACATTCATAAACAGACAATGTAGGGTACATTGTCCTGTCTGTGAATGTACATTTCGATTTAGTATGATTTCCGCTTGAATTTTCTCACCTGACAACAAAAATAAATTGGAGAAATTGGTCCAGCCATTCTCAAGTTTTGCGCTTAGCAATATATTCAGCGAATCATTTTTGTATTATAGGTCTTGTGTAACTATTGACTGGGTATATATTATAAAACTCAAAATCCTGACTGATTTATTCATCACTGAATCATCAACGCCCTGCTTAAACCCTAGACCCTATAAAACTGACATTTTGCACAAGGGATCCTTTTATGATGTTTTCGTGAGATAAGAATATTTTTATTCAAAATGAAGGAGTTAAAGATTGGGATGGTAGTTTATATTATTATAAACTTTATTGGGGTAACTTGCAAAAAACAAATAATTTAAATACGAGAAAAACCTTAATTTTGTAATTATGGTACTTAAATTTTGTGGTAGTATTTTTCAATAGAAATCTATATTGAAATTGTGCGAATGTAATCGCGGGGCGTACACTAGTAAATTAAATAATATTGAAGAGTCACGGGAACAATTGTTTTCAAATAAAATAACTATCGTTACTTATATCACTATACCGGGCAACTATTTTGTATCTTTCCTGAAATTAGTTAGTTATTTCCAAAGTATTTTTAGAACATTCAATTTGAAATGTACAAAACGGTAGTTTATGTACAAAATGTACCTACAATTAATTTTATTAGCGCGGGTTCGACGTCTTACCATAAAAGGGGTCGAAATCCTTCTACCAAGTTCATGACGTCAATAAGCCGAAGGGTGAAGGAACTAAACTATGAATAAATCATGAACATGGGCAATGTCAAGTTTACGCGGAAACCAGGCGAGAAGTTCTGTTTTAATCGTAAATTCTGTTTTCTTCTATTTATTGGGTTAAGGTTAAGGGTGGTAAGTAGGTATGTAGATTTCACGACCTCCATTATTATTATAAGTTATTCTTCTCTTTAATTTTCTCTTCTTCTCTTTCCTATGTCCAGCAGTGGACAAGTATGGGCTAATGATGATGGTGATTCTTCTCTTTAAGATTAACAGAAAGTGATGGTTGGGTAAGTACACATTGCTGTGTCCATAAGAATCTACTACGAATTCGTACATGGTATTAACCCTCTGCTTACGGGAACAAATTATTGTCGCCAAATAAGCAGATTTTTGGTAGTGAGGTATACATATATCATAGGAAAAATACTGAAAAAAAATCTACTTCATCTGGTAAAGTGGGAAAATGGTGTTATTTTAAAACGACGATAGTACCAAGTGGGTTAAACGTTTTCACAAAAAAAAAAAAAATAATTGAAAAGCGCCATCTGACTTAAGACTAAGAGAAACAGGGGCCCTGAAAATTCCCCATTATGTTAATCGTCTCATCTTTTTTCTTTGACCAGCTTCTACGACAAACGGGAAGTGACTCATAATGTTTACACCGAGCTTTTTTGTTATGAAACTTTTTTTAACGTGTTCATTGACTTTGTAGTAATATGTAGTTGCGTGGAGTGGGTAGTAATTAGTCGAGCGGAACAGACATATTTTCTCTGTTGAAGCGCGTTTGCGATTTGTTGGTCGTTGAGTTTATTTGTTATCCGGTTGTCTAACATTGTTTATTAATTCAGAGTTACCTTACTTTTACACTTAGCATCAGGCAGGAAGGTGGTCAAATACTGGTTTATATTTTAGTTAAAAAGCAGTATTCCGCTTTTTAAGTATACGTAGTTGTAATTGAAAAATAATACAATAAAAATATTTAATATATGCAAATAGCGACAAAATTTTCATTCTTTTACAGTAAGCATTATTTTTCGTTAAACTCGCGAGCAAAAATTTTGCGTTACAAATAATTTAGTACATAGCACACCTGAATATCTCCCAACAGAACTGGCTGAGTTAAATGTATTATTATTTAAAGACAATGAAACAGGTTTAAAAAAATCGTGAACTTTTAGTATTAAATACTTTCAGAATATTGTATTCAATTCAAGTTATGTACAAATATGTCCCAGAATTATTGTAATTTTGAAGTTGAGTCGTAATTTTCCTTCCAAGTCACGATAAGTTTTCACTTATGAATACAAGTTTAAGTTTCCTGAATCGACAATTATGTACTGACTATCTACGATAACATAAGTAATGAATGGACCGGTTGGGTAGGTTACACCGGCTGTATTAATTATGCCTTAAACGATGTTGCTCTCAAGTGTACCTACATTCAACTGGGTATGATAAGAATCACGTATTTAGATAGTGTGCTATACTAGGATCGTAGTTCTTAGAGGGCCATCGACCTTTTTAAGTTCTGTGTCAGACTTTTTTCGGTTTATACTAGCTGACCCACATGTTGTTTTGCATTACATTATTTAGAGGTACAGTATGTCTCTGCTATTATATTCATGTATGATACATATAAACTTTTCTTACAGTATCTGTTAAAGAAAACCGCATCAAAATCCGTTGCTCAGTTTTTAAGATCTAAGCATACATAGGGACAGACATCGGGGGGAGACTTTGTTTGATAGGTACTAAAGAGGAGTAGGCAGAGGTACTTGCTAAACAAATGCCCACAGTTCACCAAGCGTATTTAACACAACGTAATAGGAGATGACCTCATTACTAGTGAATCTACAACTAATACTATTAACAAATCATTTTAATTTGAACTACTATTTAAATACTAACTTTCGCCCCTTATATAGAGGCGACATCAATGTCAGGAGAGTCCTAAACAAAACAACAACCAAGTCCCATTAAAACCTCTTGCGTAAAGTGGCCAAGTAACAGAAGCCATACAAATGTGTGTATTGATTGAGAAGTCATACAATACCACGTGTCATCGTGCATGACCCCACATGTGGGTAAAACAACAACAGTCATGTATTTATTCGAATGTATTACGTAAAATAGCGTTTTTGGGGATTTTCGGGAATTATTATTTGGTCCCAGGGTTTCTTTTGGCATTTTAATGACATATTAGTATCAGTCACCCAGCCCTACTTTGGTATTAAGATTATAAGTACTTTGTCACTTACGTAAACTCACATTCTTGTATGTAAAATAGGTTTATCCCACTTTTTGTGAGGGATACACTCGTGAAATGTGAGTGTTACTTTTTCACTGACAAATTACTTAACGGATTTAGATAAAACTTTGTAGAATGTAGCCTATATTTTATCAATTAATTCATGTATAGGCATGCCAGGGACACTAAAAGAAAAAATATTTATAGGCCTAAATAAATAGACAAGCCAAGTAAGGCAAATCTAAACAAATAAAGAGCTATTTTAAAACGTTCGGCCTCTGCATTACACTTATCCAAAATAAGGCAATATTCTGGTGGTTGGACAAATTAAATAGTGCTTGACGTCTTAATAGCGGAAGATGACTGGACATATTACCTGAAAATATTTGTTAGGGCAGATACAATAGTAGGTAGTATGGGCGGCTATTTTTTTTTATCAAAGGCTCATGGGGTCAATATAAATACCATAAAATACCCTCCGAGATGAGACAATGCTCTGTCTAACGTAGGAACAAACCACTTCTTTCAGCCTTATCTAGTACGCTAGTAGATATTGTATAAAAATATATGTTTCGAACTAACTTGTTGTTCAATTTTAAAGAAAGATTGTGTGGGTATATTTGTAGTATAACTGTCAAAATTAATTGATTTCAACGGTAAAACCAGTTTTATCGATTATTAAAATATATAATAGGTATGGTACATTTATTACCACTTATGTTCCTGAAGTTAAATTGGTAAGTTGGTAATTAAATTCTATCAAATGTAGTAATTAAAGACGTATAATGAATTCCTAATGGACTTATCTCAGCTTAATTGTTGACTGGTGTTGATGTCACTCAACATTGACACTTGTTCATAAAAACCTCGAATAGACACTTGTAGTTTATGGGATTTGTAGATAAGGGTAGTTTAGATATGTTACCAGTAGATGTCGGCAGATGGATCCTTATTGGTGCATTTGGTCCATTAGGCAGTATAAAAATTTGCGGAATAAATCTTCATCAAACATCAAATTGTGGTGAGATCGCTCAGGAGGCAAGTCTTTCATCTATTCGGAAAAGGGGCTATTGAACTACCTATATTACTATCATACTATTACCATTAGTATATTCTCAATGTAAAAACAGTAAAAGAACATCTAACTCTCAATGAGCTATTGGATAAAAAAAAAACAAAAAAAAAGACAGACTAAAGACCGCACAAGTACGCATTGCTTTTAAACATAGGTAACCAGCCAGAAAGAAAACAAAGATAAAGCTATAGATTTTTAGCTTCATCAGCGCCATCCGTGGTCTTATTACATAAAAGACCACCAATCGTTCGACATTTTTTTATCCAATTAGCCATTGCCAGGCTCGATGTGACATGGAATTTATCGTGCGTGTCAATTGGAAACTCATAGGAAATGGTAACTAGCAGTTAACATTTTTAGAAGTGATAGTAAGGAATACTAAGAAGTAGACGTCACATCCGGGAAGGAAAATTAAATTAATTCAGAGGTCGAACTGTTTACTAATAAAACTCGTCAAAATTGATCAACCATATTATCCATTGTTTTCTTTTTATAGAGGATCTACCTTGTGCTTGTTTTTCCTCTAACCTTTTTCCTAGAGAAACTGAATTTATGTACGTAGGCTTATACTCTCAGTTATTACCGACATTATTAATTGAACCTTTTTGTAAAACTTCATGGTTGAAATTGCTATGGTTCAGGCTAGTCGCCGATAGTTGGTCAGAATTTCCTTTGCACATGTATAGATACATACACAAGTCTATGATTTGTTTATTCGTATGAAATACCTACTTCAAAGCCGTCAAAATTTATGAGCACTTGTAAATATTTCGGTTGCTTGTTTCAGTATAGTTTCGCAATGAGCTCGTGCGCAGATTCGGTTCGACTAAACTGGGTCGGATTGGCTAATCCTTCATATTACGATCCAGTAGGTACATTTCAATAGGGAGGGACGTCATTGTTTTGTATATCAGCCTTCCATGTTTTCTTTCTAGAGATCGAATGATTATAAGTATTGCTCACTTTTCACATTGTTTCTGATTTTTGGGTTTGATACGTTCTATACGTTCTTAGGAATCTATAAAATCGTCGAAATTGTGATTGTATTTGCTGGATAATGTTAAAAATATTGCAGTACATAGGCTGTTCTTATTAAATGCTGGAAGCACTAAAGGAAACGCGAGAAGTACTTTCAGTTCGTGTAATAAAAATGAATTTAGTTTAGAATAAAAAAAAAAACGATACATGTCATGTATATTTCTGCCTACCCCTCTTTTGGATTGAAAGGCATTAACTGTATAATTATTTATACATGTTTCTGCTTTCCGTACCTATTTAGGTAGGTACGTCCCTTCCCTGTCATTGTAATTTTCCGTCATGAAAGGAGTTTACCTACTTACCTATTTTAGTCATTTTCATGCTGCCATCGGTAGTTAAAGCAGTAGTTAATGAACATAACGACATGCGCTGACATAATGAAATTACGCAACCCGATAAAGCTGGAAAGCGGTCAAATCAAGATATTTTTACCGTCGGTGAAAGACGTGAAGTCGTGTGAGGCGCGTTCCCAAGTGGTGTTAACTCCTATGACAGGTTGGCATCGTGTTGTTTTTTTTTACTAATAATTTTCACACGCCACCAAAAACATGTTTTTCATTAGTTAATTCGTAAACATGCGTTCAATACCCTTGTGCAATGGAACGTATCTTGGAAGTCATATTGTATACTTAGGAAGTTTTTAGCCAAATAATGTAGCTTAAGATACTCACATAAACTTAGTATCAAAACACCCAATCTATTTTAAAACCCAATGTAAACTGTACTGTCATAATATGACATAGTATATAATAATATATATAATTTTGAAGTTTAAGAACCAGTATTAGGTAACAAAAAAAAATACACTTCACGCCTTTTGATCCCAAAGCGGGCAGAGGCACTAGCTAGCAAGCAAGTGCCCACGGTTCACTAAGCGTATTTAACCCAACGTGACAGGGGGTAAGCTCATCGCCGTTATAGGGTTATATTGCTGTGAACCCTCACACACCTTATGGTGTGCGGGTTTCATCACGATGTTGTCATTCACCGTACGAGCGTTGCGTTGCTACATAGGCTCTGAAAAAGAGTCCCATTGGTACACGTCCAGTAGCAGGACTCGAACCCGCGACTTCCCGGTAGCAAGTCAAGTATCCGACCAACTGGACCACATACGCTCTCTATTAGGTAACAATGCTAGACTATAGCTACAATATAACTAAAACCACGTTTTGTAAAATTACCATCAGTAACATATATTACCTCTATAACATCTAAAAATCTTTACTAATTAAGTAAATTCCATGCAAATTTCATCCAAATCAATAAATAAATGGCAGAGTAAAAAAAACGATCTAAATAGCAGAGAGTTCATTACCCTTTTGCAAGTCGTTATTGGCAATGTCTAATCAGGAAATTTTCCACTTTTCAGGAAATGGGAAGAAGAGAGACAGCATCCCGGCGGCGACGACGCCCGCCCGCGCCCCGTCCACCCCGCCTCATCCCCCTACAGCTCAGGGTGAGTCATCGATGCTTTGCGTCTATAAGCTTTCTATTTACTCACCTATACATTGTATGGGAGAGAGGCCAGGAGCGTTGATGACACAGGAAGGCGTGGCGTGGTTTTGTCAGGACCTTCTGAACCTCTGCAGTCTTACCAAGCGCATCAAGAAAGACACGATATACAACAAATACGCGTTGTGATTGGCTGTTATGTCACACATCGTGCGACTTAGCTTGTTTCAACCAATCTCAGTGTCTGATATGTTTTGTCTTTTCTTTCTTGGAGCGCTTTGCTTGGGGGGCTGGAGAGCATTAGGATCGCAACAACAACAACATACGAAATGAAATGAAATGTGTTTATTTCGTCGTTATAAGTGCTACTACATACAGATATACGGTAGTGTAACACAAAACGTGATGAAAGTAATTTATGATTTAAAAAAACATAAGTAAACGTCCCCGGTTCGAATAATTTTTTTTTACTGTACAGAAGAACGGGCCGGGACGAAACTGGCATCTTTTCAAATAGACATCACACTTACAGACACTTACATCTAACCATGCGTATATTGTAGTAGTATCGATCTGGGACGTAAAAAGAATAGTAGGACGTGTATTTCTTATACGTAAGCCGAAAACGGCGATATCACTGCGAAACCCCAGTAATCTTAAATTGCTAGCGAAAGTGAAAAGTATTGTTGTAAAAAAAGGTGCGATTGTAAAAGTAGTGAAAATAACTAAATGAATTTACATTAATTCGATGGCATTCCTTCTGTATGCCTAAGTAATTGTGTACGTATAAATTTACGTTTGAGTACGAGTTGAAGGTAAATAAAACATAATACGGGTGAATGAACACTCTGTATTGAATATTACGAAAAAAAAAACATTCTTGTGGAGCAACACAACAATGGGGTGTCCTTGAAAGGGTGTGACGTCATGATTTAATTCTGACTCACTCTTTACCAGGAAGTCCTTGGGAGGGTGGTTTAGGTGTACTTGTTGCTCCATTGAGTCCTGACCTTTTATTTCTAGTAATTTAATACGAATAGGAGTCCACTTCAAACATAGCTACGTAGGACGCAACAGATGAACTCAAATCAGTTGCTTTAAGGTTGAGATTGCAATTAACAACGCTTGGTTTTGAATAATATCAGAGATCAGTATAAATGTACGTAAAATAAATACTCAAATGTGTTGCTGTAAAGTTGAAATTGCAATAACAAATATTGGTTTGGTTAGGTTATGGTTGCTATAGAATCAAACGTGAAAAGCCTTCGAGTAATATAATCTAAATGTAGCCTTCAATGCTTTGCACTCCCATACATATATCTTGGAATTTGATTCAGTCTATTTATTAATAATATCTATATTTAAGTGATGTAATAATTGTATTCCGTTTTGTGTGCCAAATAAATAACTAATAGGTAAATCGAAAGCACTGAATTATGATACGAATTATGATCATCATCATCATCAGCCACATAACGTCCACTGCTGGACGAGGGCCTACCCCAATGAGATCCGTCATTTCGGGTGAAATGCCAGTAATCGCCACGCTTGGTAGGCGGGTTGGCGATCGCAGAGCGAATTATGATACGAGTTATGATATGAATTATGATACGAGTACTGTGTTTAAATGTGGAAATGTCGAACCTAAATCGTACCTAATAAATAATTTATATTTTTGCTATCGATTTGGTGAAATCAGGGGGAAGGTGTAGTGTGCAGCGCATCTTCGGCATATTATATACTTTGTGACTAAAGAACCACCAGGACCCCGAGCAATGGGGACAATGCGAGGAAACGCAGAAATTTTGTTTCATCTCCATACAAATAAAAACAAATTGCCTCGGGAGATTAAATTTTGTATGGGGATTGGAAATTTTTAATTTCATTTCTCCACATTGTCTCCATAGTAAAAGTTATTTAAATTGACCAGCCCTACAACATTTCTATGACCATTGCTCGGGGTCTTTTTACGCTCTTCAATTATCACTATGATATTTTTTTTTTAATCACTATGAACAAGCATTTGACCACCATCCTGCCTGATGTTAAGGTCGAGCGTCTGTGGTCCAGTTGGTCGGATACTTGACTTGACTTGCGGCTTCGAGTCAGGCTACTGGACGTGTACCAATGGGACTTTTTCAGAGCCTATGTACGCAACGCAACGCTTGTACGGTGAAGGACAACATCGTGATGAAACCCGCACACCACAAGGTGTGTGAACCCTATAACGGCGATGGGCTCACCCCTGCCAAGTTTGCATTTGCTTTAGGAAGGGATTAAAAAGCGTGAAGTATAGTATTTTTTTTTATTTTACTTTTCATATCCTCAAAATTTGTCATACAAGCAAGGGACCTTTCTTTGCTTTACTGGCATTTAATTGACACCCCAATAACATTGCCATATTTGTTACATACGTTTTTGGTATTACCTTTAATCGTACTTTCAAGTATTCGAACCACATCAGACTAACTTAAAAGGGGTCGAAATTACTACACTAGATTTTTTTTGGTCGTGTTACAGTGCTCACCCCATCCTATATGACTGAAGCCTGTTATCCTAAGTTGAGTTAGGATGGGTTAGCTATCATTGATAAGGAAGCGAAAGAGTGACAGTTTCGTATAACTATTCAAATTCACCTTTTTATCGTGGGGTAAAAGTTTGTTTTGTTTTGAACATGAACAACACATTTGGGTTCTCGCACCCACTAAAACCCCACTGCGACCATCCCTGCGTTATATCCGGGGCACCCGGAATAGCTTGAGCTAAATAGAGTGTAAGAGAACCCCGAGCAATGGTCTTAGAAATGTTGTTGGGCTCGTCAATATGAACAACTTTTACTATGACAGTGAGTGGAAATGATTTTTTTTATTTCGTTTCTATCTAAGACATTGCCCGGGGTACTTTTACACGCAGTACATATATAGGCTATATCCAAGGGTGGCCCTCGCGGATCGTCTCTATTACCTACATAAGTCCGTCAATATTACCTACCGAATATTTAACCGGGTAGGCAGACATAAGTCAATTACACAATAGTATCAAACGTAAACCATTCACTCAAAAGACAATCGACATGTCCTTTAAAACTGTGTCAGAGTTTGTCACACGAAATACGATTCACTTGCATAAAAATATAAGCGGTTATCGTTCTATATTGTTATGCAATTTTAGATAATACGACTATTAATCTTTGAGCTTAGAATCGTTTGCACGGTCTAAACTGTAGATTAGAGATTCCAATGGCACTGTATACTTTGAGTTGGCTTGTTTGAGTGCCATAGTCTATTGTAAAAATTGTAGGTGGGTTTTAAAACGGTTGCTTAATATGAGGTCGAATAAGGATGCCAGCATTCATACTGTGTATAGAAACAAAAATATAAACAAGTACTGGTGTAATGCAATACTAATAATCCGGTCAATTATGCTGAGGTCATGCGTATGTGTACTAAGGTAGTAGAAGATAACAAAGAATTTATGTAGACTTTTAATATAAATTATGGGCATGTGACAATCATTACTTCATGCCTTCGTAAAAGTTTCCAAAACTCACTTTAATTAAATAAAATACATTCAACTTGTTCCAGCCAAAAAGAACGGAGTGGTGCCAACGAAGCTTGCCTCGTCGCCGGTGGTCGCGCGTGGTCGCACGTCGCTCGTCGCTCCGCCGTCACCCAGGAAGCCTGCGCAGCGGCGACTTCCCACTACCAGGCCTAACACACTTCCTACTAATAACAAAGGTACGTTCATCATAGTTTATAAGGTTCACAGGTTGATGTTAAGGAATATCCCCTGTAAGTCGACTACGATGATATGATGATAATCAGCTGATCGAGTCTGTATGGAGTAGTAGTTAATACTGAAATATTTAGTCTACAAAAACAGAAGAATTCGGTTTAGAAGGTTATCTGTAGTCCTTGTAAAAGAAGTGGAAGCTTGCTGGGCTTATCATAAGCTGGCATAATCTTGGGAGTAAATTTTGAACTTGCAGTATTACTACTTAATAATCAAGTAGAAACACTTCAGCTTGTTTTAATCATCATCATCACCAGCCCATATTTGTCTACTGCTGGACATAGGCGTATATAATATAACTACAGTCCAATACAGTCGCAGATTAAGAGCAGTGTGGACGTTAAACGAATTAAAAAATAAAATAAGTAAGAGTAGGCAGACACTTTTCACTACTACACTGGCCACAATTTAGTATGCGTATTTAACCTAACGTGACTGGGATTGAGCCCATCACCTTTATAGGGTAACATCTTGTTATGTGCGGATTTCATCACAATGTTATCCTTCACCCAAAAAACCCTTCAAAACTAGTTAGTTTTAAAAACCCTTATAAACTAGTTAGTTTTGAAGGGTTTTTTAGGTAGGTACCTAACCATTGTAAGATTCTCGTATTTTTATCATGCATTTAGGGTTTTGTCCATTTCACTAGGAATTATGGATACATTTTTTTTAATAACTACCGTAGTAGTATCTAAATGTCTTTAGTATTAAAGTATTGTTCTATTATAAATTCTACCTCTAGGTAATCTGGAGTTACAATTCGTCAAAGTCGATTGATAGATTTTATAGATTTCTACGAAAGTAGAAATTTGAAAGCGAGGTCAATTAGGAAATTTATAGTTTTAGGCAATCTATTTAGAAGAAATTACACAATACCAGAAATAACGAATGATTGATTGATATTATTGATTAGGACGAACTCAAGGCTGTTTTAGTATCTGAATTAAGTTATCCTTACATACTTACATATTTATAATTATTGTAGGTAGGTACATAGGTACAGTGAAGAACAGACAGAGAAATATACTTCTGCTGCTTTTGTATCATAAATGTTTTCTAGATATTTATTATTCAATCGTTTTGAAAAAATTACTAAACCGCGTTTCGCTTATCTAATTAGTTGAATGAATAAAATAAACTTTATTTTGTATAATAGAAGATTCCTCTCTAACTAAATCCACACAAACACCATAGTATAATAGTTTATGAAAATGCCTCTCTAATTCAGTCTTGAAATTTATTTAAATATAATGTGTTACTCCATACGAATATCAATCTTAATATTCATACTTAATATTCAACCTAGTTATTTCTAAGCGTTCATTCAGATCGTACATCTAGCGCCATCTGTTAAGAAACTAAAATAACGGTCGATAACAATACGTAAGATCTCATGGCATGCCGCGCTCACTTTATTTTGTTCCAAGCCAAACCGTTTCTTCTGTTGTCGCAGAGATGGCGTTAGTGTGTTGCTGTAACTTTTGCTTTTTAGAAAATTATTTTAAAGAAAAAAGTATCGACTTTAACCAGTACCTGTCGCCCATTTGATTTTTTAAAGTTCCCCTCCATTTAGTTTGCTATCATCAGACCATGTTTTCCTTATCATGGGACCATCATCGCAAACATACATAAAAGGCATATATGGTCGAATTGAGAATAAATCCTTTATTGCAAGCGCTTAGTAAAATTGTTACAGGTAATTAGTAAGTAGAGACACAGCGGGGTGTACAGAACTACGTCTATGTTAATAAGTTTAATGCAAAAATATTTGACATACGTTCTGTTTCCTCAGTAACGCGTGAAGGAACCCTTCATAATATTTTAATGAGCTATAAAAGAACAAAAAAATTATGATGTTTTTATATGACAGATGGCGTTTACAAAGCTACAAAAGATTGAATTGATTAATACTTTAGTAATATTTTACAGCTAAAGACCGCACTGCTGCAAAGTACGCATTGCTTTTATACATAAGTAACCAACTAGAAAGAAAACAAAGATAAAGCTATAGATTTTTTTTTATTGACCGCACAATTTGAATCAACTTGTTTTTAGATTCATCAGCGCCATCCGTGGTCTTTTATGTAATCGTTTGACATTTTTTTTATCCAATTAGCCATTGCCTACAACTTTATAATTCCACACGTCATTGCGAAATCAACGACTATAAAAATAAACCATGTCAAAATGATTTTGCTGTACACCTGTAGGTGGATAAATGAGGGCTTCGGAAATAATATGTTATTAATATAATTTATGAGCATCATTTTGATGATTTAGATTAAATAATGCAATCATAGCCGAAAGATAAGGGGTATAATGGAATAATGAAGCGATATAAGAATTGGGTAAGTAGGTAGGTAGGTTTTACACGATTATGTCAGCCTACGGTCGTCCACTGCAAAAAAAAAAAAAAAAAAAACATAGGCCTACGCTAAGGTGGGCCACAACTGAATAACCACAACAAGCTACTTAGTACTTTGACTCTGATATGGAATAGACGAATGTGTGACAGTTCACGCTTCTTGTTCCGTTAAATTGGGAAAGGCAAAGAGGCTAAAAGGATATATGTGACCCTCAGTGCGGCATCATGGGACGCAGTCCGACCGCTTTTCTGTGGGCTCGAAAGCGAGGCCGGGGCAGCGGTCCCTCTCGGGCCGGCCAA
Source organism: Conopomorpha cramerella (assembly GCA_012932125.1). Taxonomy (NCBI): domain Eukaryota; kingdom Metazoa; phylum Arthropoda; class Insecta; order Lepidoptera; family Gracillariidae; genus Conopomorpha; species Conopomorpha cramerella. Next base: position 50,802 of record SJJU01000226.1, read on the forward strand.
GTGGTTTCCTCTTAGCTTCGCGGGATGCCTCCATCCGGGTACTAAGAACCCTCGCCACAGAATGACATAGAGGGAGAATAAATCTGCCAATTGGGATCAAAATTAATGAACAACGGCCATAAGTGGCCCAATTTGGTATTGTTAATTAGTATGATCCTCAAATATTGTAAGAAATATAGAAAGTAATATATTGTATTTTATTTTCAATACAAAAGACTACTTTGTAATATAATTTGATTTCCAACTAGAAGCCTAAAAATACTCACTAAAATTATACTTCCCATTTTACCTTGCCGCGTTGTAGTTGAACTTTCATACTCCATAAGGCTCAGCTTTTACTGTTTCTTGTCAATTATGTCAGTAAGATTAGCATAGACGCATAGTTTTGTCTTGAAGCGCCATATCTTGTTATTGCGCTTGTGAGAGCAGTAATATAAAAACTTTGCGCCACCGGACGCAGCAGATTAGCTCACTCTATTGGCGGGGGATATCTCGACAACAAGCATATACAGTTAGACTTATATAGAGTCACAATACTCAAAAGTGGGTGGATAGAACCATAGGATCACAAAGACCCTTTGGCAAGAGTCAATAAATGGGCAGTTACAAGTTACTAGCTCATAACCTGAAGAAACCTAAATCTTCGGATCCCAGCCCGTTCCTACGTCATGCCAGAATGAAAGACAGCTGATGCATTCTATTTACATCCAAGCAGGACTAGTACGCGAGTCAAGGGAGACACGACATAGAGCAAATATGCACTCTGATTGGCTGTTATGTCACGCTTCGTGCGATTCGGCTTGTTCCAACAAATCGCAGCGCGTTATATGTCTTGTCACTTGTTTCTTGGAGCACTGTGTGCGTAAGGGGGGGCAGATGAGCAGAGGATCTCGACAACTCTATAAGTATTGCTGTTCGGCAATGGGCAATAGAAATAGATAACTCTCCGAGACGCTTTCATACTAAGCGTACAGTATGTAGTTTGTTTTTAGAAAATGTAACGAGTAACAATCGTAAGGAGGTTACAGTAAGTCGGTAACCAGAGTCGTTGTTTCCGCTACTATGCACCCATGGTCACGAAACAATACTAAATTAGCGCATTGTCCGAATAAACTATAGGTAATGTTGAGATGATGAGATTGCTTTGCGGTTTAGATTCACACTTGGGTGTATTCAAGTACAGAAATTTTCACTTTTTTTGCTGTGTTTGCCATGAGTTGTGTAACGGCGCGATTGGCTCAACCCCCCTCACAGGGGATATTTGTTGAAATGTGGCCATTTGCTTAGCCTGATGTCTATCCCTAACTCATTTTGAAAAAATACTATTATTTTTGATTACCTAGTTTTAATATAAGTTTTAATCTTATTTTTATTACCGAAAAATCGTTATTTTATTAACGATGGATACGTATCGTTCACTACAAGTTAGTAGGATATGACGTAATTGTTGGTTTGTCAATTCAAAGTTTGATGGTTGGTGTTGTTTCATCATCATCACCACCATCATCAGTCCATCTTGCCTGAGGGCGTCCTACGCTCTGTTTGCCAAGACGCGGTCTCCACTCGAGAACTCGTTTGCCCCAACCGTCATCGGTTCTACGGCTAATATGGCCGGCTCACTGCCATTTTAGCTTGCTAAAACTATGAGCTATGTCGATGACTTTGGTTCTCTGTCGGATCACTTCATTTCTGATTCGGTCCTTCAGAGAAACGCCGACCATAGCCCTTTCCATAGCACGCTGTGCGACTTCGAGCTATGGACCAGCCGTCCCGTCAGTGTCCACGTCGCAGCTCCTTATGTCATTACAGGTAGGACACATTGATTGAAGACTTTTGTCTTCAGGCACTGTGGGATCGCTGATGTTAGGACTCGACGTAACTGTTGTTGTGTTGTTTAGATAAATTTAAATGGACCAAGTGAAGGTCCTGTGTTGTCTTACCCAGATGCCTAACATTCAGGGAGATGGTCTTTGGCAGGGGCTTAACATTCTAGGAGATTCTATCTTGAGACAGGCGTAAGACTGAGATGTAGTTACCTATTGTCCGCGTATTACGTGAATTTGCACCTCGAGCGGTTGATGTTTCTCCGTAATTAGGCATTGTTTCCGATTATACAATCACTTTGTTATTTTTTTCTAGAGGAATTGGATGTTAGCTTTATCTTCCTACCTTGTCACACGGCAGTTGCATGGTCTGCATAAGAAGTCTTTTTCACACCCTGAATAATTTTCCCTCATTACTGAACTTACCTAAGTTTTAAGAGATAAAAATCATCTGTATTGTTTATAGTTTTAATGTACTATTTAAAAGTGTTATATTTGTAGGTATTTATGTAATAGACATTGTTATAAAATAAACACAAAAACATAATGTGTAAAAAGATTTAGATCTCTACATTCACTCTTGTTATCTTATGAGTAGGTACTATGAATTATCAAATGCACCAACTCTACAAAAAATAACTCTGAAACTTCTAGCTTCCTATGTCTTCTGCAATCCAGTACTTCTAGTCACGCACATTCACAACTTACACAATACATTACCTCTATATGCAAAAGAAAAAACACAACTGTAGTTTATAAAAATTAACCTAAGCTGTGCGTGCAGACGAATTGGCAATGTGAATTTGTGTCGTAATATTAAAAAAAAAATGGCATGATACACACCTCCGCCACTGCCGCCGTCGCCCACAACCTCTTCCGCAAGAACTCTCAGCACCTTGCGGTGGAAGCAGCGACGAGTGGCGACGGCACGCGACACCGACCGGCGACATTCGTTCTTCAGCCGCGATAAAAAATAGACGCAGCCGCACGGCCCGGCCGCCCGGGTTATCTTTACGAGTTTTGTTTATTTACATATATAAAGTACTTCCTTACTTTGTAATGTTTGACTCGTTTAATATTGCTGTAGGTCAGGTACATTAAACAATAAAATAATCACCGAGATACTTTTGCAGTGATACAGACTCACGTGTTGTGTTTAACCTGGACGGAGAGATAAGTTTTTTTTTAGTTGTTGTGAATGAAAATAGCAAAAAGTGATATAGGCAATCAACATTTCTGAAACCGTCTGATTCACAAGTCAAACTGTTACATAAAACTCGGCGATCTATTAAACAATCACTGGACAGAACAGACAATCGAAACAGTGCTATAACAGAACAATCAATTGTAAAAAGAAGGAAAGCAAAAGCGAACAAAAAGCCACAAACAATAAAAAGGCGTTCGTAACTGGAGTTGATTAAAAACAAAACAACGGTGCTTCTAACTTCAAGATAACACTACCAGCTGAAAGATAATGCGAACAGTGGAAAGCGAACCACTCGAAATTTAAACGGCAAATTAAACTTTTATCCGCCGAAAAAGTGTTAATGAGACTAAAGTTTATTGAACTCTGTGTAATTACCTGTTGCTAGTTTTTATGCTTTCGTGAAAACGTTGAACTGAAAAAGTGAAGTAAAGATTGATAGGTATAAAGCGGTTTGTGGTGAAGATGAGCTCGATTCAAAAGCTAGTGTCGTACCTGCAGCCGGATGTGAACAATAACAGGATGCTGATGCTGCAGCCGAAGGTGTTCTGCAGCGAGCTGAACATCTGCACCGACCTGGACACTTTTAGAGGGTGGGGGGCATTGCACTATCAAAGGACTAAGGGTAAATAGGAACAGTATTTTTTTGTTACTATTTGCGTTAGTTGCTGGAAAATAAGGCATTTTTTTACTAAGTAGTCCGTATTTTGACTATCGTTTTTTCATTGGAAAGCGTATTCCTATTTAAAAGGTGATCCATATACATTCCAAGGTCCCTTATAAATTTCGAAGATAAATACTTTTCAGTTCTTTCAGCAATTTAACTTTTTTGTGAAAATGTTTTACTCTTTTATCATTTATTATAGTTCCGTATCTATTGATGAAATATACCATAGACAAACCGATTAAAAAACATAAATATCGTGATATTAATAGATTACCCAATTACTTTATCAACCTACTACAGTTTCGTCATTTTTTAATTTTGCAATCTTTTTCTAAATGCCTGTTCTGCAATTTTACCATATCCGGTTATCTTTGTATAGATCTCTTATTTAACTTTTGATAAGTAGGCAGTGGTCATATTAACCACCACATTTATGGTGACGAATAAAAATACAATTAAAATAAAATCTTTATATCCGTGATAAGTAAAAAAAAATTAACTTCAGTGAATTTTTTAAATGATTAAATACTAGCCTAGCTAGTAGTAGCTAGCTAGTATATTCTGGGATAAAATATGTATCCTATATTTCTTCTAATACTTCAATGAATGTATACCAACTTTGATGTAAAGTCGTGGTGATCGATTAAGTAGTTTTCGCGTGAAAGCATAACAAAGAAACTAACATATTGTTTCTTTCCAATACTTGGCATCTAGGCTTCTATTTGCCTATTTTTTGGTCGACAAGTGTCGATAAGAATGATTTGGAGTGTGCTTGGCGTTTGTGGAGAACATTAAGTGTGCTTGGCCTTTGTGGGGAACATCCACGATGGCAGGCTATTAGGTCCCAGAGTATCATATCCGGTGTGTAACAATGCAACTCACAGTGGGCGGTGAATGGCGACTTTATAGGTGCATGTGCTATTTGAACCAATTCTCCTATTTCACTGACACCTACTATAGTTTTTTTTATTGCTGAGTAATTTATGTATGTACCACAATCGGAGCTGTATTTCTTTTGTGTGAAAACTTGCTTGCTTACACAAGGTATAATTCATTACTAGCTGATCCGGCAAACGTTTTCCCAATATACATTGATATCAGTGTTTCTCTAATGTTATATGTATCTATTATACATATAAATCTTCCTCTTACTATTATCTCTATTATAATTATAACAGAGATAATAGTACGCTCTTTCATTGTCTGTAAACAGTTTCTTTTACTCAGCTATCAGAGCTCTACTCGATTGCAAGATATTTAGATGTTTTGTGTACAAAAAAAAAATATGTGACCCGGAATTTATGGTCACAACTGTAGTACATGTTGTATTCCATATGCCTCTGTGGTAACTTTAAACAAATCCGCTTTATATGTTTCGGCTTTTCCCTCTTAAATATCAACTCGATACAATAAAATAATACTTTTAACACCGCATTAAACGATCAAGATACACAAGTACGAGAGGTAATAAAAAGAGAAATTATCACTTTTATATCTTATTCCATAATAATTGTTATAAAATAACTTCTTGATCAACGTTTCGCAAAACTCAGTTTTGTGAAAGCTATCATATGGTGCGTAATATTTTTTTGCGCTTTCTATGTTAATTTCGTCAACTTTTAGCACCGTAATATGCTCTTGTGTTTGCTCATTTACGTAATTTTGCTTTGCAAATTCTACTGTAGGTACATCATTGTTCTTAAATATATATATAGTTGGTCCATGCAATTATGGTGGTACGTCATTTACTGTTTGTCTGTACGGTTAGATCACAATTAACAATGCAACACAGTCTCTCGGCCACATTTGGCAACTTATGAATAATAAGTTGTGGGTTTTAATAAAAGTATTCTTTTAGTGCTTTGGAAATTTGCTAATTTTATGCCCAAACTTAACCTTAGTGACTCTCTAGGCAACACCTGAGCGTGTCAAATATACATAACATCCATAATACCTAGTTGGGTAAACAACAAGTACCAAACATAAAAAAAAGAATTTCAAGCTTTTTGGTCCCAAAGACGCACATGCTAAGGTTACATTATCATCCACAGTTCACAAAACGAATTTGACCGAACGTTTGTTCGTTATCAATTTAACCGAACGTGAAAGAGGGCGAGCCCATTGCCCTTACAGGGTGCACACACCTTGTGATGTGCGAGTTTCATCACGATGTTGTCCTTCACCGTACGAACGTTGCGTTACATACATAGGCTCTGAAAAGAGTCATACACATTAAGTATCCGATCAACTAGACCACAGAAGCTTTTACATTTATGAATGAACTGAAAAAAAGCCTGTAGGTACTGATAGTTTGTTTGAAAATTATTGTTTTTAGACTCGACACTAGCGTTAAAATACAAAACTGACCGTTACCATAGGTAAAGTTCAGATATTCTTCACTTAAAACTTCTTATTAATTGGTTCAGTATCACAATATCGTATAGATTATAATCCAGTTGAAAACTCATACGTTTGATTTTATCCGAGCGGTTATTGCTGCACGTACACAAAATGTTGTAACACACTGAACTTTTGTCATAACAAACCCATGTTATACATTTTAATTGCGTTCTCTTTGATATTTGCGGTCAGCAGGTGTATATGCCTACGTACATTTTTTGGTTAATTTGTTTGACAAGGCGATGTCGGCCGCTTCGTTTGGTAATTCACTTGTTCCAAATAACGTATGTTATGTAAGACCTTGTATGATATTGTACACTGAACTGGCTATCGTGTTGATTATTGTATTTAGTTTGTGGTGGATGAATTTGACAGTTTTGTCGTAGTTATAGTGTTTCTTAACCTTTTTTGGATTGAGGAGAGTTTGTACCTAATATGTCTTCGGAATTGCATCTCATGGAAATTTGTATTGAATTTACCTTGCTATAAATATTAAACTAGAAATTATGTTCTACGGCGACCGTTTCTTTTTTATCCGACTTCAAAAAAAGAGGAGGTTTTCAATTCGTCGGTATTTTTTTTCACGTTTGTTACCTCAAAACTTTTGACTGGGTACCGGTTTCGACGATTCTTTTTTTATTTGAAAGCTGGTGAAATTGAAATTTGGTTCAATTCCGACAATGGTATCCATAACAAAACCGTTACTTTTTATCAAATTACCTACATATTATAAACGGCATCCTCAGGTTTAAAAAAAAACAAAAAAGTTCAGCGGTATTATTATCGGTGTGTTACTAATGCGTAGTTTATTGTTATACAAATTATTAAGCTCTAAAAATAACTGAGTATATTATGTTTCTTCTAGCTCTTTAGTAGAAAATGGGAACATGCCGAGCAATTTAACTGAAATTTTCTGTAGGGACGAAAAATCTTTTTATATTTTTCTAACCCAGACTCCAAACCTACGCAAAACTAAAACTATTACGTGTTACAGAACAACACAGTTTCACAATAGTTTAAATAGTGTTTTGTGCTATTGAACTTTGTTTGTGTCTTGAAATAGATTCATACTTTTGTAATAGTCTATTGAAGCTTCGTTTTCAAACATCGCGTGGGCGGCCATTAGTTCATAGAAGAAAGTTGATTGTGATTGCAGAAAATGTCAAATTGAGGTTTTCGAATTATTTTATTTTATTTAATATTGGCAGAGTAGTAATATTCGGCTTTGTTACCCGCAATTTCGTGATAAATTTTAGCCTACGTGTCAATCCATGGTCAGCTAACGTATACCAAATTCTACTAGCTCCAGCAGTTTAGACGTGAAGTAGTAACACACATACACACTCACAAAACTTTCGCCTGTAATTAGTGTGATGTGATAAAACAAATACCAGAAATGCTTCATCAATAAAAACCTGTGTACTTTAGCAACAATCATCGATAAACAGAGCATCATAGCTACCTACTTAAAACGGAAATGCAATTTTCTCAGAATGCATTGAGGCCACACACATTATAAAAATCAAAGCAACCATGCCAACTGCGGCACCATTCTTTTACCATTAAAATTTATCACTTTGAAAACACTCAGCGGGGAATTCTAATTGTGACTTCCCCGATCATTTGATTTTCACACCTTGGTCTTTGTTCTCGAACTTAATGGGTTTTCTACGGAAGTACTGTGGCGCACCGCTCTGCTGCCGCTGCATACGTCACCAAGAACGTGTGAGCCGTCGTTCAGTTGAATCTCTTTTGACAATTAGTTGAAAGTACTTATAAAAAGTTCCGTGTGGGTTGTCCATAATAACTGCAGTCTTCATCAACATTATTTATAATATCCTGACCATGTGCGGTTCTGAGAAACCACACCCTTATCTGTCGAGTAGTTTTCGAGAAAGCCGATAATGGTGACCGTATTTAGAAAGTCACTAATTAGCTCTGATTTTGTATGAAACGCCATGTCGCTGTATGGTCAGTATTTCAGTGATGTTTCTCGACAGTTTTGTTTGAGGAAGCCGTGTTAATAGTTATTAGTAAATAAATAGTTAATGTATTTAGTAAATAGTTAATTTAGTATTATTAATTATTATATGTTTTCGCACTTAACCTCTTGATTTTAGTATCCTAGTTTCACAATGTTCTTCTGTACTTGCATACCTACAGTTACAGTCCTTCTGTTGATTATTTTTTTAAACCCTCATTAGTAACAAAATTACCTAACTTACGCAGTATACACTGCGTAAGTTCCTTTTATATGATGAGTTAAATGCCAATTTGATATGTGCAAATATGTATGTATAAGTCGCACAACTGTATTTTGTTATTATTAAGAGATTTTTTTCAACCTTAAAAAACGATAGAAGCAGAATTACATCGGTCATTTCAATTCATTTTATATCGCAAGCATTGAATTACCTTGATAGTATCCTAATGTATCAAACGAATTTATTTCTGTTCCGGCAGCCGGAATGAGCCTCACCAATTAGAAGATTCCTGTGAATGCCAACATCATTTCTTCAGTAGCTTCTCCATCACACCTGACACCGCATGAAAGATTGCCCTTTTTATCTGTGCGTTAAACGTCGTGTCGACCAAGTTCGGAGTTTAATTTCACTCAAAGAAGTTGAAATAAAAGAACTGTATTTCTTTTAGCTTGTTGGATAGTTTGAGGTTTTTCTTTCTTTCTTTTTTTCTTATTCTTAGTTTTCTTTTTACTTTCCTTTACAATACACATTGTTGTGTATATTGTTTTACCAAATTTGAATACGTTTTTTTAGATACATAGATGTCAAATTTGGCTAACACTATTCGCTACTACTGCAGTTTTTTAGAATTATCGCTTTGATTACATATTTACTTATATTAACAGACGAGTTGGAATTCAAACTTGGACTCCGAACAAGTATTGTCACGAAATTCACCTGAAACTTTTTCTTGATTCTAGTCTCATATTTTTCAGTCGCGTATGAGCACGAGTACCTATATATGTTCCATGGAGAATAGTGTACATAATATGTATGTACCTGTTGATGTAGATAACACTACCTCTAGAATGTGCAGTACATTATTTTAATGGGTTTCTTTTAGCTATAATTGGTGTTGGCGCTAAATGCTTTGCGCAATAATGGCGGTAAAATTGCTGTAAACATGCTCAACTTGCTGTGGCATATTTTGAATATCTTTCAAACATGCAGTCGCTGACTTGGTACAGTCAACGACTATGAAACCTGCTAATTTAATGCTTGAGTTGACTAGAATTTTATTCAAATGTAGGCTCTGACTGACGACACTCAGATAAAACTTATCAGCAACATCATCATTATTTTATTGTTTTTTTTCTCACGGTTTAGACAATGACGGTATTTGAGTTTAGATTACGCAATCCAAAAGATATTTTTTGCAAGAGTCAAACAGTTGGCAATATTTTTCTGTTAGCTGAGCTATTATTGTACTTTTTCGTCAAAGAATTGCAATGTTCTAGATCTTAGTTCAATAATCTGAAGCTATCACAGGCAGTAGTCGACTGTATTCATATTAATCTGGACACAGCAGTCAAACATGCCAATCTAATGTGAAAGATAGGATTGAAAACATTTTGTAATTGCACAGGATTTTAGTGACGAAACTACTGATCTTGCAGATTGAATGCATTCTGCTTTTTTTTTATTGCTATTGCTGAAACGGATTCCATAAAACTTGTTTACCAATTGGTAAAGAAAGCTTATCAACTTGATAAAATGTATAGTTGGCTATCGGACTCATTCGCGCAGTTTTATACTGAAAATTCTTTTAAAACACACTACCGTCAAGATTTAGAACCATAACTCCAAAATTAGCGTTCTGGAAATAAATTTTGAAAAATCCATTCTTATCTCACAACAATAAACATAATTAAAATAACCCCTGTTCTTGTGTGCTTGTATGAAAACCCTAATGTATATATTTTTTCGCTAACTATATTGTCTTTCGGTGTTAGCCTCTAATAAAGACAGCACTATAGGTATAATGTTTAAGTGTATATTTTTTATTGAATGTAAATGTGTATGTCTTGTTGGCTTCCCAAAATAAATAAATAAAACCATCGGGGGGGTTTTAGTCAGTAGGAGTCTGATACTACACCGTCGCCATCCGGCGGCGGGGTGTCCATGAAGATTTCCCCCTTGTCAACAAATTAAAGATTAAGAAGGTATATATTTGCTTCAAAATCCATCACTTCTTCTTGATCAAATACCAACAAGTGTTAACACCTTCGCGCCATTGAACGGCTGGTGACCTACCAACATTTTATTACAACAAAAACCACTATTGTGACTCCGCTAACATGTTAATCTGACCTAACAAATTAAGAACTCAATTGGCCTATGACATAACATGACAGGCGTGCGACTGTCAGTGACCTGCTTATAACCGAAGATCTCTTCGTACTGTCACGATATTGCTCACCGTTCACCGACCGTATGTAAATAGAGTTTTTGCGCTATTGGACCGGTGTTTTAAGAAATTAGCTTCAGGAGTGAGGTCAGGTTGTTAAGTGTTGCTCTGAAGTTGTCCGTAACTATGCAATAATTTGACACAAATAGGTTTATTGACGTTATGATTGATACTTGCAGTTTTGATGGTGAAGTGTAAACGGCTCATAAGATTTATTGCTGGATTACGATTGGGAAATAATATTGCCGATATTTTAAGACTGTTTAATTTAGGCAATCGTGTAACTGATTGTTATTTTTGACATTATGTTGATTGACACGTCCTGCTGTCATTATAAATGTAAAAGTTTGGTTTACGTTGTAGGTGTTTGCCCTTTGTATGAATTAAGGGCATAACCTAGTGAAAGGTTTTTGACGAAACTTTGTAGAGTATGGTCAGATACTTATACCAGACTAATACATAGATACATAGCGTCTGTGATCCAGTTGGTCGGATACTTGACTTGCAACCGGGAGGTCGCGTATTCGAGTCCGGCTACTGGACGTGTACCAATGGGACTCTTTTTTAGAGCCTATGTACGCAACGCAACGCTCGTACGGTGAAGGACAACATCGTGATGAAACCCGCACACCACAAGTGAACCCTATAACGGCGACGGGCCCATCCCCTGTCACATTGGGTTAAATACGCTTGGTGAACCGTGGGCACTTGTTTAGCAAGTGCCTCTGCCTACCCCGCTTTGGGTATATTTAATGCATAGACTATTGATTAAGTACATATTTTAGGACTACAATATAATATTACGTTACAATTAATTTGAAATTTAAGTAAGGTCGGGTATTCACCAAGTCAGCTATTTCAAAAACAATTTTCGCACGTAAACAAATATTAACAAGTATATATTTTTTATTCATCTACTACTATAGCTATGTCCACAGTACCACTTGCACCTCCCAAAGGGCGCCTTAGCGTGACCATGTCAACCTTGTTGACCAACTAGAATCTTCCTTTATAATAGAGCAACAAAATGCAAAAGTAATTATTGAAACACCATGCTATTGTTAAGTTCTGTGTGATACTAAACACTTTTCAGTGTCGATTTCCATATCAGTGTACCTATACCTATTTTTTTACAGTCAAGGATAGTCGGACTGTAACACTGCCCGATAGCAAAATGTTCGATTAACATTTTTCAGGGATAAACTGTCAAATTGAAAATATTGAATTACTAGTCATTAAAAAAAAAAGGAAGTGTTACGTTCCGTCTATCCTTGACTGTACAAAGGAAGCGAATAAATATCTACGTAGGTTGGTACTTCGTGACACAAAACACTAGTCATTATTATATGTACTATTTCTTTATTTCCAGGTAAGCCCCGTTGGTTATACGGAATCGATTTCTCCAAGGCGATATGATTTGACCGTGACTCCTGAAAGGGCGTTTAGCTAATTCAAGGGTAAGCTGTAATTAAAATCCCCCATGTTTACTGCAAAACCGGACGGCGACCAAGGCTACAGGATATATTTGTTTATAGATTGTTCTTAGGGTAGTTATATCTAGACATTCGCGACGGGCCATGTGTTGATTCGAAATTTTACTGTTTTATTTTTGTTTAGGTGTTTACTGTATTCCACGTGTAAAGGTGACTGCTAGGTATGAAGTTGAAGTTTGCTAGGTACCGATTTTGTACTTTTTTAAATCTATAAATAGGCAACTTTGTGTATTTTTAACGTAGGGCGGGGTGGGGTGCGGGGGTACGTAAGATTCATGCAAATAATGAACTATGTACTGATTTAAAACAATACAATAAGGCTTATAGCTATAGCCAAGGCGACCTTAATGCTACATAACAAACTAAAATAAACATATGAAATATACTTTTAAATAGTAACTACTTGTAAGACAGTGTAAGACTACCGCCGTCTCTCAAAATATAGTTTTAGCTTTAGGTATATGAGACAATTGGCAAAATTAATATCTTGAGGGCTTACACACTATAGAGAATAATTTAATACTATATAGTATTATATTTGCGAATACAAAACAATTACTGGCTGAATACAAAAAATCAGACCAAGAAAAAAAAATACTGGCCACATTAAAAAGGACGATAAAAGTAGCAGAAAAGAAAAAACACCGATTAATTATTATCTTTCAAATTCAATATTCGAACACGCATCTAGAAATAGTGTTCCATCCCGCAGGTCAGCGTTGCTGGCCAGTGACCGCGATTTGGCAAGGAAATGATCCGTAATGCCCTGAAGCTATATGTGAGGTAATACATCAGAATCGACTAATCGAATTATGCCAGATGGCTCCGTATCAGGCACACGCTGTGGATAGTTTTCAAGTGATATTGTGCATAATCTGCATTCGGCCAGGTCATAGACCTTTTGCACCTGCATACTACGTCATGGCTTCCACGATGATTTCTGTGTCAATATGATATTGGTATGCAACTTTATGGCCCTGTTAAAATGAAATGAACTGGTTGGTCCGAATATTTTACGAGTGCAAAATAAAATATCTACTGGAATTAGGAAATTAATGGCTCTTAGTTTATACCTTTGAAGCTTCTCTCGTTTCTGGGTTAAGATTTGATTTTAAAGCATGCTGGCAGAACGTGTTTATGCAATTCCTAATATTTTATGATGACGTAGAGGAAATATTCTAAGAACGTTGGAAAATGATTGTAGGTATATTATTTCTACTGTTTGCAAATTTCGATTAAGTATTTCAGGAATTCAACATTGCACTTTTGATGTTCTCTTTTCTACGTTATTACAGTAAGAACGGGTAAATTTCGTTGAAATGTCTAAGTATGAATGTCATGTAACTAATTGCCTGTCAGTGTTTTCAATTAAATTCGCTTTTATAACGACTTTGTGTCTAGAGATTATTGAGAGCGCTAAAGTTCCGTCCCATTTGTTTAGCTCCTGAGTTATTACAGAGGCGAGTTTTTAGTATAGTAATTCTATTTTGAAAACAGAAAACCTTAGTAAATAAGATTACAAAGTGTCAAATACAAAATTGTAAGATTTTCACCCCATTTTTGATATCTCCAAGGAAAAAAAACTAGAAAGTACTTTTTTTGGGTTTCCTGAAAAGTAGCGTATTGTCATTTACTCCCTTGCATATTTTAAGTATTGATATGTATAGTATACGGTCAGTCTTATCATGACACCTCCTATGTCATTAAAACATAAGGTAGACCTTCTTATAATGTGACAAGTTGATAATTTTCGAGAAAAAATTACCGATATCAACCAGCGCTAGTCGCTCGCCCATTCTTTTTCAAAGATCCCCTCTTTTTATCAGATTTGCCATCATCAAACACTGATTACCTTACCTATCCAAGATTATTGGATCTATCTTCTTTCCAACAAAAAAGGCATCAAAACCGAAGGTTCACAAACGACGAAGTTATCCGCGAACAAGCATAATATCGCATAGTTAAAACAAAAGTGACACAAAACAAAATGTGTCATTTTATGAAATTGAACCTTAACATAAAACTAAAAAATTACAAAATCGGCTTTTTTTTTCTTTTTGTTCTAACTATGCGCTATACGGTCGAATAGGGAAAAACTAATTTTTGAAGTCGCTTATAAATGAACCTTAACGTCTAATGACATTCATATGTGTTGCAACCGTAGGGTGGTAGAGCATATTCTAGGCCAACCTGTAGTCCTATGTCGCAGTTTGTTGTATAATTCTCCAATTAAAAACGGTCAAACCAGATACTGTGACCTCAGCTCACTCTCTTTTATCGAAATGCTACATTTGCAACGCTTGCGAGCTTAACGAGGTATGAAGTAACCGAGATGAAACTAGTGATCTGAGCTCCTGCCACCAGTAGTGCAATTCTCGTATTTTTGCTCGATCATGATTACGTTTTGGTTTAGCTTACGCTCGAGTTTAGTCGAGTTCAAAAATTACCAGAATACCGTTTGTTTGAGAAGAGTAATTTTAGTCTTGTTTGTTTACGAGAATACGCTTTGACGATTCCGAGCCGTTTGAAGTACCATTGAAATTCTATAGTAACACGAGAACGATAATAACAAGAGAGTTTGGACTAAGTTGAGACGTTTTTAATATCGACGAAAATACGAGAATTGCACTACAGAAAGTCTGTCGCGGGTTACATTCCCTCCGACATTTATTTATTTAAAACTAGCTGACCTGGCAAACGTTGTTTTACCAAAATACCTTACAGCCTATATGCTATTCTAGTTTATAAGCTACAATATTTCCAAGTTTCATCAAAATCCTTGCAGTACTTTCTGCGTGAAAGAGTAACAAACATCCATCCACACATACAAACTTTCACGTTTATAATATTAGTAGGATTACAGTATCCACTCTTTGGGGATACCCCATGCGATAGATAAGAATATACAAATTCAATTATAAATACGCTGGATGCGAGAAGCCGAAAAGATCACAGTGGGGTGCAATTGGAGAGGCCTATGTCCAGCAGTGGACAAGTATGGGCTGATGATGATGATGATGATGATGAATTATAAATATATTATGTAAAAAGCATAATGTTTTAGTATTGAATTGAAACTTGTGTGTGCCTGTGTGTCATCTATCTGTGTATATATTATTTGTTTTTTTTTATTTTATTGAGTCGCACCAAACGTAACATAAAAGCCAATCACAGCGCATTATGTCGTAGCTTAAAGCCATGTTTAAATTTGTCTGTTGTGTTGTGTCGTGCGTGATGCATCAGAAAGGTATCTATCGGTTCCATATTTAACATGATTGTGTTTACAATTATCAGCTGATGTAGTGTGTTGTGACTTGCGAAGGCTTCTGTCAAATATATAGAACTGATAAATGTGTACGTAGCTGTTAAGCTTAGCTTAGCTTAAGCGTACTTAAAATTTCAAGTTACATAGAGGATTTATAGAGTCGAGTTTTAAGTATGTATGAATATTTAACGTCTATCCACACATGATGCTGTATTAGATGGTGACTTCACCCGTGGAAAGGGTGACGATCTTGTTGTGTAAGTAAATTTCTTCCTCTTTAGCGCAATTACTCACAGTGCAAAGTGATAGTTGTCGAGCTAATTCGCGTTGACGCGTACAGATGGCGCCACGTTGTATTGATAAATACTCTCGCGGTGCAAGGATTTGTCACAGTGCTGGCCGAGGTGTGATTTAGTGTTTAGAAATTGTATTAATTTTGTTTTCGTGTTAGTCACATTGGATGGCTCCGTAGCTATTTATTGTAGAAAAGTTTTGGACATTCGTTGTTTTTCTATTTACAACAAAAAAAAAGTACTAATGTACATCGAACGACCCACATTTTTATGTGTTGCAAGTTTCAAGTCGTTAACCTTATTTGTATAGCTAAGTTCATGAACACTTCAATTCTTTTACAAATCTCCATTGGACAAACGGCAGTTGTCATAAAGCGATTCATTTGTTTTCCCAATTAGCGACGTCAGGGGCGCCGCCGCCGGTCGCCACGCGCACACGACATAGTTCTCTTGTTGCGCCTGCGCATGTACGCTCATTTACTACTACAGTTAGTGCATGCGGGCGTGTTTTAACAGATTAGCTTGGCTGAAAGTGACGACTGAGTCATGGTTTTGCGCACTAGCGGTATGTTAATAATTATTGTGATGTCGAAATGATCATGCTGAATTTTGCTTACTTTGATCAATTATTATTAATCTGTTGGCTGGCTTTGGTTCCTAGTATTTTGGAATAGCAAAATTTCATTGTAAGCGAATGTTTTATCTGGGGGATTAAAACAAGAACAGTTTTGTTTTAGGTCCTTTCTTTATTGTTGCATGTAGTAAATCAATATGCATGCGCGAAATATACTTTCTCGTATTATTCAACTTATTATAAAATGTTTCAGAGCATTTTAAGTTTTAAGAAAACCCACACTTGCCAGTTACCGCTTTTCATTACGATCAATAGTAGAGAGTCCTAACGTATTGATTGGATTCAACACATTTGTGTTTGACACTAGGGCAATTGTTTACTGGATGCAGATCAGAGTAAAATGGTTGAAACTAAACTGCATTGTGCCATAAATTGTGCCGGCAAAGTTTATGGACTTTCTCTACATCAATCAGTATTATTACTAGAAATTACTTAGAGTTTATGGAGATACCAATTGATGTAAGAATATGACGGAATATTTCTTGGTCTGAACATTAAAAAGATGTCAAGATTTGCTCTCATTATTGTAGTTAAAATGCGTTTAATAATTCAGCATATGAGTATTGTTATCAATATGTTTTTAAATATGTAATTGATTAACATTCGTAACAATAATCGTGCACAAAACCCGTCCAAAAAAACGGTACTAAATATTATAAAAAGGAGTTATTTGTACTTTTTACAATGATTTGCTATTTGTTACGGATAAACTCAAAATCGATACTTATTAAAATTATACATTATTAGAATAACTGAGTTACATATGCTGTTTTATCCCGAAATTCGCACGGGAACGGCATAAAACTTGATTAACATTATCTAATTTAACGCAAGCAATATACAAATCTTTAATAATAAGCTTTCAGTCATGACGATGAACTGCGTCTCAATCTATACTAATATAATAAAGCTGAAGAGTTTCTTTGTTAGCCAGTGTCTAATAAATACAGTGCACAGAAATCCATTTTTTCGAAAAGTTTCTCGAGTTATACACGGTTACGTCTCTTAACCTCCAAACACTGCAAGTGGCGACAGACTTACAGACATATTCTATTCCTGTCACATTTTGTATTAATGCACGGGGACGCAGCGTGATCTACGAAACGTAATTGTAAAAGTTTTCAATGATGCAAATACAAAAATACGTGGAAGTTTAGAAGTGAAGAAAGACTTGCTTATTACATCGATATATTCTGGGTCACGAAGTCTGATAAATGTGGCTTCAATAAAGTAGTGTGGATGTTACTAATGAATTCATAACATCCTTTTACGGTACGTCTCGGAGGAAACGTAGACTAGGATAATTTTTTTTGTGCACCAGATCAGCGGCTGCTAAAAAAATACGTGGAATTCTTTTTTGGAATTATTAAAGTCAATAATAAAGTAGGTCTGTGGTAGATAAATTTAACGTACTTGTCATTTCTTAAATATAAGAAAGAAACCCGAATACGGTCACGGAGTGTTATTTTGCACAATTTATGGGTCCTTTGTATTTGAATACAAATTATTTCATAAATGAATAATCTGAAGGCATCAGATGACTTTCTTTCTGGCATGCCGTTGGAGCTGGCACTTTGTAACTGACTATGTTCACATTCTGAACTCCTTACGCTAAATATGGTCCAAGGGTCCTTCATTCTTCAAGGGTGATCATAAGCTTCTGTCTACTCGCTTTTTGGTTATCATGGACATAAGTGTATGTATATAGTTAAAAAAAATGGCAGGAATGATTAATTTCCCATAAAAATACATCGCCTTTTACGAGTGTACCTTTGATCATCACCAAGTCGGATGTCACCGTGAAAATTTCATTTCAGGATGTCGTTTACGTATTTCAGTGTCAGAGATCAGTCAGCGATCCGTCACGGTCTCGAGACATTACCGACAGACAGACGGACACTTCCGAGGATTTTATTTATACATACATCTTCTTTTTGGAAGTAGTAGTATACAGTTATAGGTATTCATTGTTTATTTCTACTTAGAATATATGTAGTACCTAGGATTCTAGAATATATCTGGAGATAGGATTGTAAATTTTGGTTTGTAAAATTGTTTTTTGCTCTTACTGTTTTTGATTTGTATTTATTATATATTTTATTAGTTCAGGTTAGGTCAAGAACAGCATAAAAAAATAGTTCAACAGAATTTATTTATCAAGCATAGGCAAATCTGTAAATGCAAATATATTTTCCCATTACATTTCCCATTCAAATTACAGTTGCAGAAATTCATTTTGTAAAAACACCTCGTTAGTCATTAAGGCTTTTTTAAAATCTGCCTATTCCACAGACGCGCTTTTGATACATCATGAATTATTATGGCAGTGGTCGAAAATCAGTCATGCGGGTGCAATCCCCAGCATAGTGCCAAGCCTTTTTGTATCCAAAACTGTTCTTGTGTTCTATATTTAATGTTAAAGTTTTATTATTTGTGTTAATATTTTATTGTAATTTATTTTGTGTTTTTTGTTGTGATGCGAATAAATTCTCTCTCTCTCTACCTTTGTCTCTACGTACTTACATAATATATCCTCTTCTTACTACCGTTTTTTATTAAATCTCAGAGCAAAGTAGCTAACGTTCAATACTAGGTCTAAGTATATATTCCTATTAATACATCTTACCTTTCATGTTTGTAGCTAAAAATAGAAAAACACTAGTGCGTGCACTGTTTTCATGTGACTAGTACATATTTCATTTCGCAGGCAGGTTTTCACCAGGATAACACGTTTGACTGATGATGTTTCAGCAGTAAAATCCAGTAACTTACAAATGTTAAGATTGATTATTACCAGGTTGTTGTTAACAAAACATCCGTTTGTGCGCGTGAAGTTTCTCGCGAAATAGTGTGATTGTTTTGAATTTGTTAGGAAACTGTTAGTCACGACTAGTTTTATGTAGTTATTATTCAACACTCTGTTTCTGTACATGCCTTATACAAGTGTGTACAAATACAGGGTGAATATAAAAAAAAACAATTAATCGATTTTTTAAGTTGTCGGAATGATGGAATGACCGTAACACAAAGCAAAAGCTTTGAATAGATAAAGGTATTTTCAAATATAATTATTAATATTCCAATGGTTTTATTCCTTCAAAATTGTTTAAGAATATTATAAGCACACTGGGAATGGCTAAGGTGCCATTAATTCTACTATTACATATGAGAATAGAATTGACTTAGATTTGGAATTGTGAAGTTTATTGGTGAGGAGCTTTTGTGTTTATCATATACCTTTTGTATATAATTTACCTTTTATTCGAAATATTTAGTAACAAACTAGCTAATCCGGCAAACTTTGTTTTGGCAATGCATC
This sequence comes from Conopomorpha cramerella, assembly GCA_012932125.1. Taxonomy (NCBI): domain Eukaryota; kingdom Metazoa; phylum Arthropoda; class Insecta; order Lepidoptera; family Gracillariidae; genus Conopomorpha; species Conopomorpha cramerella. The sequence continues at coordinate 70,331 of SJJU01000226.1, forward strand.
AACAGCGTATCTTTGCTGTTATATGCATGTGTTATACCTATAAATCTTCCTTAAGAATTACTCTATCTAACTAAAAAAACCGCATCAAAACCTGTTGCGTAGTTTTAAAGAACTAAGAATACATAGGGACAGACAGCGGGAGGCGACTACTATGTATTGATATTGAAGGTTCCTGACAACACAGTCAATATTTTGTCAATCCCACGCGAAAACGTCCAGTGAAGACCGATGATCTATTTGTGTGAGAGCTCAGGTGCCTGCCAAATGTCCCGGAGGTTGAATCACCATCTGTTATGTTCATACGAGAGTCTCGTATTCCTTTTATTTGATGTCTTTTTATTTTTGTACTGTTTTTACAACCTACTTGGGTGACAGTTTCGGATGTTTGGTCTTGGCGCTACCGTTCGGAGCCTTTGTCAAATTAGTATTATTGGCTAGTTAGTATCCAGCTAAAAATTATACGAAAATCCGTCGGTAGTTCCTCTATGCGAAACACTAACTGCCGAAATCATAAAAAGTTAAAACTGTGACTAACTAATTGATGTACGAGTATCATCATAGACCAGTTTGTCCGTATTTATCGTAAATTTTCCCAGCTTTTTAGTACTAAACTAGCGGTGCACTAACACTGTACTAACTTCATGAATACGACAGTACAGTAAAGTTCTTAACTTTACAAATTAACGCGAAATCATTATTTCGAAGTTACTACTAAGATCTACAGAAAGGTATGTATATTTTTTTATCACTATGAACAAGCGTTTGACCACCATCCTGCCTGATGTAAGCAGCGATGTGGTCTACGATGCAGCACGCTTGTTCAGAAGGTACCTATTCACCCGCGACTTGAAGACCTTCAGACTGTACTGCGCAGGAAACACAGACTCCGGCAAGTCGTTCCACATCCTGGCGGTTCGCACTATGAAAGTGGACGCAAGTTTGGTTCGCGTAAATGGCAAATCCACCTGGTATGGATGACGTCTTGCCGTTCTCCTGGTTGTCCTATTGTAAAAACTCGATGGGGGTATTAGGTTATGCAATGGTTCAGGGATACAATGGCCATCGGTCAGAAAATTGTCACGGAACTTTAACTTTGAATAAGTAGGTAAAACTAGACAAAAACAGAAGAACAAGTTCAATCTTTTTTTTGTGAGATTACGCATATCACGTAATATTTGAAAATGATATTGACGCAAACAGAAAGCAACTCTACATTTGCATAGTTAATTACAAAGCAAACACACGGCATCACCTAATCACCTTCGCAACAGTTCAGTACTTGAACGAGTAATAGAGAACATAATCCGAGTAAAATCTACAAACGCAATCAGCAATTGCATAAAAATGATAATTCCAATCTGTTCCCGCCGACGGAGAAGCAAGCAAAGCAAGAAAGTACGGTTTCCATCAATGAATATGTATGCCGCGGGCAACGGACCGAGTAGCACATTGCTGGGAGAAACTTAGATGAGTAGGTATCTACTCGAAATATTTCTAGCGTTTATATGTTAAGTTTGGATGCTATCTAGATTTATGTGCTACTTTTAATAAAATCACACTCCACAAAAAAATCATTGAAGTATGGAAGTATTTGAGACTATCATAAGAGAATCTGCATATTAATTATTAGGTATACCTGTCCGTAATATTATAGCGACTCTTTACATTTAAGCTTTAGGATGTTTTAAGTAATTTTTGCAACAAAACATAGTAAAAAACTAAATTTCTACCAGTTGACGCGTATCTTAAACCTGTCCAAAGATTTATTTATTTATTTTTTTCATTTATTTATCACATATTACAAAGAAAATGTCCTTACATCTATGTGCTAATGCGACATTTTCTGCCCAAGTTCGTTAGCTAATATTTACAAAATAGGTTAAACACAATAAAAAATGTAACATGAAATAATAATTTAAAATAACAAAAACAACGATGGTACATAAAATAAAAATATACAAAAATGTTTATCACTAAAAAAACAAAAAAGTTTTCCTTAAATCTAGGCTCTGTAGCATAAGAACTTAGTGGCAACTCTCTCTAATTTGATAATCGGATTCGAAGATGCGGGAACTTGACTAGTTCTTCACATATATTTCGCCGGATCTTTGGAATGCTTAAAGGATGTAATCGTGAGATTCCATTACCTCGGGACCTCTTAAAATGTATATAAATGCATGCCACAAGGATAAAGCCTAGCTCCCTGAACGCAGAAGTAACGGACTCGCTCAATGTATGCGTGTCGCGCGCGCGGCTTCCGCTCACCTAATATGAGCTAATTGTCCCCGGACAGCCCTGATCCCTTTATAAAAACGTCGTTATATACATAGATGGTGTTATATTATGCTGATAAGTGGGGCGTGCCTATTATACATCTATATATATACATAGGTATATACATGCAATATGTACATGTAGATGAACTTTTGCTCGAAGAGGAATATACTTAGTTCCATACATACTTGCATGCATACTTAGTTCGGCAGTTCGCTTAGGAATAACAAAAAATAACAATTTTAAAGAAATAAGAACTGAATTCAATCAGTAGTAGCTGCACGTCCATATATTTTTTTAAAGTTCCCCTTGATTTATGGGGTTTGCCATCATCATACCCTGATTTTCTTATCATGGGACAAATTTAGAAATATCTTCTTTCCAACAAAAATAAAATCACAAAAATCGGTTCATAAACGATAGAGTTGCCCGAGAACAAACACTTCGTCGAATTGAGACCCTTCTTGTTGTAGAAGTCGCTTCAATATAAGGTGATAAGTAGCCAGCACTCCCTTATGTACCCCAGGGACCCTTTTGGTCGCAATTTACGCGGTACATATGTATAATATACATTATACACAGTCATATTAACTTACAAAAATATTAGATTTTTTTATTCTGAAACGTTACGCTTTCTGTGATTTCTGGCATAACAGAATATTTCGTGTTTTTGGACTAGTTCCAGCTACATTAGAGGTATGTATATAACGTTAACCTTGAGAGTAAAACAACTACAGTCAAGGATTGTCCGGCACGTTAGTAAATTAAAGTATTAACAATTTTCTGAACGATTGAGTAATCTGGCGTCGCCTAATGTAACTGTATTGAAACACAGATAAAAATATTCTCAGGAAATATTACAACAACTCATAGGCATTTGAATATTCGATTTCATTCCGGTTGATCAATAGTATTGATTCAATACTAATGCATTATCTACCTAAACAAACTACTTAAATTTCGTAATCATTATTTGTAGTAATTGTAGGTAGGTAAAATACTATTTAATTTTAGTTGCTGAGTACCTATATACTTACGCGTATGCATAAAAAAATGAAACAATAATTAACTTAACTATGTAACGTAGATCGAAATCATACCAGTTTATGTATATTTTGCGGAATGAGATGCTTCTGAAACTTTCAAGAGCGCCAAGCAAAATTTATGGAATATGATATCAGAGAATAAAACAATAATATGTACCTAACATAATTTACTCACTCGGCCAAAGAACCTGGTCTCTATATTCTTGGGTGACAACATCGCGTATAGTTATCGCACAATATTACAGTGGATATTTATTATTTTAAACAATGATCACCATAGAACTCCAACAATAACTGATATCTAGGTACTTTACGATATGTTTTTTTTACCTAAGAAGCAAGTAATAAACGCAAAAAAGTTTCACTTTTACGACATTCACGAAAAGGGTGAAAGACTAAAAGGTTTAATGCAGTAAAACTGACGAACCAGCCGACGTGTTATTACCGAACAACTTTCATCACTTACGGTCTAACATGATGTAACATACCATAGGCTACACTTGCTTCATAGCTTTTAGAATACTCATCGAAGCAAAGATCTGCAATTTCTGGTCCTAGTTTTATCCTCACCGTGAGCTCTCATTGCATACATTTTCCAAATTGTAGAAGGCTCATCGATTCACTTCACATACTAAACTCTACGGCCTACGGAAGGTAGCGTAGCGTATATAATTTTATAACCAATTTAAGCTGAGACGTTTCATCGAAGTGTCTATATGAAGTGGCAGCTCAGAAAAACACATGATTGGCGAAAGGTAGTAGAGGTTACAAACGCTTGCAAGAAGTACATTGAACCGTCAAAAGGGAAACTGAGGGATCGACCGTATCAGTCACACATGGCAAGTGACATGGTACATTATGTACCTACACTTTACATACAAGTTTTCTACTTGGCAGCAAATTCACTTTTCTATCACGTTCCTGGGATTGTTTTTTTAGTAATGAAGTGTACTAAGGAGATCATCAGAAGGTGTTTGATGACGCGAAAGGGGTGTGTCAGGACCGTGACAAATGGTGGGTAAACTCTGCTTACCGCTCAGGGAGGCAGGTATGAAGTGTATGCATTGTAAAAGCTATAGGTTATGAATGAAATAAAATAGTCTTTTTTATGGTGTATTTTGTATCGGAAAAATGTATCAGAAAGGTGACATGAAAAATGACAAACACAATGTCAAAAAGCCATGTTTACAAAATGAATGACATTAAACATGACAGGCTAATATTAGAAAATATAAAAGAGTATAAAACATAGTTTTAACATGCATGTATTAAGTACATTCTTGAAATTATTTTCACTGAAGATAGCATAGAGTTCGAGTAGTAGTGTCGTCAATAATAATTTATTTGTATTTTTTTTTATTCGTCAGTTGCATTTCAAAATGTATGTTATCATTTGAGTACAATTATGATAAAATATTTTCCTTTCATTGCTATCACAAAAGTATACAAACCTACATACCGAAATTTACAACAATACCCTTCATAATTTACAATATCACAATTCCGACAAATTAAAAGTGAACATTACATTCAACATCGTGCATAATTCCAGAAAAAAAAGTTCAGTATTAACTCGGTTGATTAGGCGCAAACGCACCTCTAGCCAAATGCCTAGCCAGTGCCAGTGTTCAATTGACCACGGTGGCGTGCGGACGTGTACTCGACGTCTGTCTGTTTAGGGCATAGTTCTACTTGCGTATTACGACAATGAAGGACTGGTGGGCCATAGGACGCTCACGGCCAAGTCGGCGGAATGATGTGTGACATATTATTGTGATGTGAGGAACTTGCAGTGTGCTACGGACCAATGTTTATTGATGGACGGGGTATGTTTTTGAATAAATTAATTTCTGACAATGAGTACTTAGGTGTAATAGTTATTAATGTATTGACTGCGGGATTTTTATGACAACACTTTAGTAATATTTATGCATCGGTGGCGGTTAATTCTGTTACATTTACTGTAAGAGTTGCATAGGTACCACACATGGGGTCTGAAAAAAAATTGTAAAAGTATTGTTCGTGATATTTCGCATATTTTATAGAATACCTTAAAATTAGCTTTTGAATATAAAAACTGTTATTTAGGAAACAACACAGTCAACACAGTGAGTACATTGAAGTGTAGTCGATGTCGAACCCACAACATTCCAATTGTGATCCAACCACAACGCTGCATTGCAAAATTAGGGACAACGGACTTTTAATTGTTATTGGCCGGTGACTGTCGCATCGGTGGGTACTTCACAAGTCTAAGGGATGTTTTTCACTGGTTGTATACATTGACATGACCCACTGTATTAAAACTTCCTGGCTTTCTTTTGTCAGTCGTTTAGAGAGAGCGAGCCGTACGGATCGATCGCGAGTTGTTTAGTATGTACCACGTAAGTTAGTAAAGCATACGGTTAATTTTGGCATACATTTAGATTCCAGAATAAAATATTTACTAGCCTTGTTATTCGTTATACATAATGCGTTAGAATTAAAGCCTTTATGCAAATGATTATACGGGCATTTTTAGCGCAAAACTGACACGACGCTTTATCAACATCAGGTCAATTAGAATATTACTACCGATAGAGAGCTCTTAAGATGCTGATTTATACAACAAACTCATCCCATACAATAATCTCCTAACTTATAAACGCGCTTTTTCTTGTAGGTACTAAACAAAGTATTTTTTTCTGTATAAGTTTTACAACTGGCAAGTTGAGCTTGGTCTTCAAAATAGTAGGTAACTGTAAAAATAATGTCTCTAGAGACCACAAGAAGATTTGTGTCTGTAAAGGGCATGAAACCAACTTTACAGTTGCCTCTACGAACTTGCGCAAAACAATGTATATGTACAACAATTGACAAAGCATTTCAAACTTACAATATGTCGCTCGACTCTGTGTTAGTGTGTGCATAGGCAACCAAAAGTACCGACTTGGAATAGCCAACAGTCGGTACTTTTGATGATGTTTTCGTAAACTCCTACAAGATGACATTGAAAATTATCGCGGCATTCTCTAATTTGGACAGAATCTTGGGAATGCCAGAGGAAGTAGCTGAAGCACCGGAACACATTCCTTCAACAAGCATTTCCGCTATTAGACAGAATGTTGATAGAAGCTGCTTTCTGTAATGTTAAAGTATTTTTTTTCTTAGAGAAGACATGATGAGCTCTACATTTTTTGGATGATTCTTGAAATTGTTATTTTTTGTATCCTGTATTATAGAGACACTAGTCAATTTATGTTGGTACTTACTAATCTTAACGTGTATGTTTATAATATTTATTTGAAACTAACTTCTAATTCTAATTGATTATGATTTTATTTCTAATTGAAATATGATTTCAACCACTGAAATAGTTTTACATATGTAGATACTTGTTCACATAACTCGTATGTATATTTTAAAATCTTATACGGATGATTCCGTAGTGTATATTTGATACAGTTTATGGTATCAAAAAAAAAATGTTAATAAGCTCAAAATAATTTTATTTTTCTGTAAGTTCAGTTTCAGTTAAAAAAAAACTACATTATCACTTTTCACCTTTGATGATATGTCAGCGCTCTTAAAGATATTTCTATTTTTACTTGAATACACTGCGCATTTGTAATGTAGCCAAACATTTTGACTCGTCATTTGAATGTTGATTGCACTTATGTATATAACATAAGTACATCAATACGTACGAAACATAAGTGCATCAATATGCAAAGTGACGTACGAATAAAATTTAATGAAATTAAAAAAATTTGGTGCCATATTCTTCCGAAACTTGACAGATTTTTATGAAATTTTATATGCATATTGTAATTTGAGAATCGGCTGCTGTTAGTTCATAGCCCTACTTTAAATTATAATGTTTGTTCCAATATACGCGATACGAAGGCGACTTACGATGGAAAAACAAATGTTTGCCTGGACAGCTTGTATCATTATATATCTTCTTATATATAAAAGAAACTTGTGTTAGTTACACTATTTATAACTCAAGAACGGCTGAACCGATTTGGTTGAAAATTGGTGAAGAGGTAGCTTAGATCCGGGAGACGGGCATAGGATACTTTTTACCCCGATCTTGTTGGTCGCGTCGCTATATAGAGGGTGTTCTAGTTTGTATGGAATACTGAAGCTACGCGAATGAAATCGCGGGGCGTCCACTACTTTTATATAAACACCCAACATACATTGGCAAGTTATCAATTTCACTTGTCTCTAACAACGAGTACATACATAAACTATACTTGTTTACGACTTATCGTGCAAGCCTCTCCAATTTACAGGAAATAGTTGGTTGTCATTCATTCTACATAGAAATGTTGTAAAAGAAATATGAGTGAATTATTATTTAAAAGTGTTAAATAATATTTCTGTTATGTCATTGTATTGGAAGGTACATTTACAGGAAATAGCTAATACACTGTTCAACGTAAAAACAGCAAATATGATACAAATGAGAAACGTTATACGTCGTTTTGTCAGTTTAAAGCCCGTCGCAGATTTAGCTATATATTAAAATTTTTATAGCTAGCCATAGGTCAAAGAAATATATATTATAACAGAGTGTGCGGTCCCGCGAAAATTTGTATAGAAAATATATAGTAATATGCCTAGCTATAAAAATATTAATATATATTATAGCTAAGTCTGTGACGGCCTTAAAAAGGAGGATTTTATGTCATTTTTAGTGTATAAATGTCACTGACAATTAGATGGAAAGAGATATTTAATTTATATTTTAAATTGCCCTTTTTTCGTACCGTAAAATGGAGCTATTCATCATCAACCACATGACGTCCACTGCTGGACGAGGGCCTCCCCCAATCATTTCTATGATCATTTGGGAAATGTCAATAATAACCACGCTTGGTAGGCGGGTTGGCGATCGCAGTTGTGTTGTGGTTTAACTCGCATAGATCTCTGCTGCCCGTCTTCTGGAGAGTTCTCCAGGCTCCGTCCCCTGGCCGCGATCCCCACGGCCAGAAAAGTTGGGCTGGGGTGGTGACACATGTTTTCTATTCGCCGTCACCACACGGATAAAATGGAGCTATTGCCATAATTGTCTATGTATTTCTTTACATATACTTGAAATGAGAGACTTTAATTCTATATAAAGGTTTTTTTGTGTTATTGAATTAACTCAAATCTGATGAATGGAGAAATGCAATTGGACTCAAAATTACCGTATCTATAGCTTTTGTTGAAGGGGGAAATCAAAATATGGTCATTTTGCTGGATTTGTATTACAACAAGACGTTTTGCATGAGATTTACGTGTAAATGACTAGTATGTACCAGGCGCCTAATCGATATCTGTCGTCGAGGAAATTGCAAACCACAAGCCGCCTGCGTTTCCTGTTCGCCTGGTACTTTTTATAGTGAAAACGTAATAATACTGTCGAAGGTGCCATTTTACTGTTTGCCGGTGTCGAAAAGCTTATTTTGCATAAACTGGGTTATATGATAAGAAATAAAAATGAAACATATTTACCAGTTTAAAATAGAAATTGCACTTTTACGTCGTCGTTCGTATGCGGCTGAATATTTCATTTAGAAATGTAATACAAATGGAAATCGAACTGGAAATGTTAAGCAGCCACGCGCTAAAAGATCCTTGTATGTGGATGTGAAATGATTTGCCGGAATCTGTGCTTCCTGCGCAGTATAGTCTGGAGATCTTCAAGTCACGGGTAAATAGACACATAATGCACAAATGTGTTCCATCGTAGACCACATCGCTGCTTAACAGGCAGAATGACGGTCAAACGCTTCTTTATTCATTAAAAAAAAGCACCGCAGTAGTAGGAGGTAGTATAATTACCTCTGTTTCTCATTATAGTTGCACGGTGTATGAACTCTTTACCGTGCAATTGCATTGCCGTCAAACATGCACAAAAACAACTATCCGTCTTTATCACTCTGTATGAGTTGGACTGAGCACAACTGATGTTTGTAATATGTTTTGTCGTCAGTGGAAACGCACTATAAAGAAATATCTAAAACGGAAAAAGGCCGTGAGTCTAGTAGGTACAAACATGTATCTAAACGACACTATACGCATGCTCTTGAACGAATATGGCATAAGCGACGTTCTTACTTAATTACTTACTTATATGGAAACAAATAAGTACAGGTAACAACGGAAATGTATAATTCAAGTTGTTACAAACGATTTCCACAGAAACACGGTACCTACAAACCACTGTACCTTATAGGCACAAAACACATATTATTCAATCGTCTGTGGTCCAGTGATTAAGTACTTGACTAGAAATCGGGAGGTTGCGGGGTAGAGCTGCTTCTGTACTTATGGGAATCTTTTTCGCTTATACGGTGATGGGAAGCATCGTGATGAAACTCGCACACCACAAAGTGTGTAAACCCGTATTGGGTTAAATGCGCTTGAACCATGGGCATTTGCTTAGTAAGTGCCTCTACTACCTCGCTTTCGGATTAAAAAGCGTGGAAATCTATTGATTTCAGACGTCTTTGGTGGAGGCCGATCGATATCGTTATCAAATTTCCCTTTTTTAGATTGATTGTTAAAATTAGCAAATAACAAAGAGTAAGCAATACTCTTTGTTATTTGCTAATTTTAATGGTTCACCTGTTTTGTGTAGGTAAATCAAGTACATATAAGACACGCCAATTATGGTAAGAAGCAGGTCAAAAGTCAAAGTCAAAATTTCTTTATTTCATCGATATAAGTGCTATAACATACAGATATATACGTACAGTAGCATAACACAAGCTTGATGAACGTCATAAATGACATAAATGACTTTAAAAACAAAAGTAATCGTCCCCGGTTCGAATTAATTTCTTTTACTGGCCAGAAGAACCGGGAAGAAACTGGCATCTTTTCAAATCGCAAAGGTATCTTTCTAATACTTCGTGCACTATTAGGATGTAATCGATTAAATGTTGGACGATTGAAAAATGTGTAAGGTATTCTTTTGAAGAAATTACTTCACTTTTTCTTTACTTCGTTATATCTATAAGGCCATAAGATTCGTCTCAATTCCCTCAGTAGATTTTCCGTGAAGTAACAAACCTACATACTGGAATTCCATACAGCAAACTTTCTCATTTATGATTTTATTAGATTTCGCAGACACGTTCAATAGGTTCAGTATAAAGAGCAGACCGCGTAGCATGAATAGAGAAGTCTCCCGTGACATGTTTTGTCACAGAATATAAACAATAAATCCCTATTTATCTTGGTCATCGGTCAACGGCATCACGCGTGATCTGATTGAACGATTTCGCTAATTCTTTTTCTTGTGTTTTTACTGTCATTAGAAGAATAGAAGAAAACTTTAAGTAAATTGTGCGGAATATATTAAGCTAATTCCCAATACATATTCATACTTGTCCTAAGTAAGGACAACGTCTTTTGAATCCCCTAGTGAAATGAAATGAAACAGCATACATAGGTAAGTAACTGAGATCTTGTCACACGGATCTCGTCTGCTGATCAAGTTACATGATCAGGCCAAGTGGGTAATTGCTTATTAGCCAGTAATGTTCTTTTTACATCCAATACACTACCGGTTTGTCTAATAGTTAACCATAGGTAGTAAAAAAAAAACAGACAGTTTTCCCCTCCTTTTTATCGTTATCTAAGCAGTAATTATATATACGTGTAAGTGAAGAGAAAAATCAAGGGTTACTAGAGCAAAACTAAGTATAGTGGCTGTTTCTATAAGCGTACCTTTCACGGGTAGTTGGAGAACTGCGAACATATTCAACTAATTGTGTCTAGCGTAGACGCATCGACTTAGTCGGAGCGCGTATAGCTCTCTCTCTCACACCGCTTCTTTGTGAGCGGGGCGGCAAGATACGGAGCACACAATTCGATGGGAGTATGCATAAAAAGACTGCAAGAATTATTGGACCACTGCACATTTACATAACAATATAGTAGCGTTCGCAAATTGGGTAACTATTTTACTATTCAGAGGTTTTTCAAGCTAGTTTTTAGTGGCACTCTACTCGCTTTTTGGAAATTATGCATTCGATTCTAGCTTCTAACCAATAATAACTTTCTCTTTATTTTCAGGGCTACGTGTCTGTACGTAGCACTTATAAATAGGAAAATGTCTGGATTAAACTCTCATTTTAGTCTACGTATCGCTTTCATTTAAACAGTCCTTTGATTAGCAAATGTCTCTGCCCATTTTTAAGTAAGTTTAACTCATTTTTCAATATCTACGACATCATTCATATTTCAGGAAAAATAATCTTAGGTATTAAAAGAAATTAAGATCAAAGTTTCGCTTTCTCTGAGTTTCCATTAGAATGGTTTGAAATACAGGAGGGAAAAGCAAGTCTTTCGAAAACAGCGTCATAAACAGCTACAAGTATTTCTCTGTAAATGACGTTGTCGTCACTAAAAATCAATATTCTATTTGTACATTGTATTTTATTACGCACTCAAAAGCGTGATAAGCATGTAGCGTTTGCGCAGGTTGCTGACATATTTAAATGATATTTTGTAACTCATTTAGAAGGCAGCAATGCAAGGTACACAGTTTATGCTTTACAGAAAAAATACTTGGTTAGTTTAAGAAGTCTTTGGTCATAATTATAACAGAGATGGGCTCATTCCCTGTCACGATGGATTAAATACGGCGTAAATGTACCGTAGAAATTTGCTTAGCAAGTACTTATTGCTTACCCCGCTTTGGGATTAAAGGCGTGAAGTGTATTTTTTTTCTTTGATCATAGGAACGCAGAGCCATTAAAATGATTGCGGCTACAATTAAAAGTTTAAACCGGTGTGTCGAAACGTCGAGCAAAACAACGAAGGTAAGCCGAATGCTTATCTTTGGTTAATTTCACATCGCAATACCCGGTTTAAACTTTAAATATAATGTCAGTGAGCGTTTCTTTAAAAAAATGATTGCGTCTACAAGTTGTTCGAGTTTGTCTGCAACATGCGCACGCATCTAGCAGTCACGTAAATGTTACGAGCCCAACGCGCTTTGCATTCCTATTAGACGATAAACGTCGAAATCGATATGTCCGAAGTCCATTACACGCTGAAAGCATCGAGGATACTCCGTAACTCGTGTTACAAACGTCAATGGACGATTAGCATTTCGGATGCGTCGCACAAGTCGCGCATTTCCTTGTAGGTCACCTAGAATCTTCCTTTTGTTTTTGCGAACCTTGTTCACATAGTTGGACTTAATCCAGTGCATCGTGCCGGGACAATGGTGGGAGAGTTTGAGCTTGTCTATTGTTTATTGCACATGTAGATTTCGAAATAATTTGATGCAATCTTATGTGATACGCATTTGCATCGTTTCATGCCACTTTTTATACGCACATCAAGTGTCTAGGAATCAAGAACATTTTTAGCTCTAAAAAAAATCTAATTTATTTCAATCAAATCTAATCTTCTGGAATGGTCTCCTACCTAATACCCCATTCCTGTATCAATGACTGTGCACGACTGTGCCAATTTTATAATTAGTATTTTTATATCAATTTTGTTAGCATTCATTTTATTATAGTTTTTGATATCGACATGTATAAAGGTAGGTGGTTGCTGGTCACCCAGTTTTGTTATAACAATATATAAGAAAATTTATCAGTGAACGAGCGTTGTTTTTCTAAATCAATCGGGAATAAACGGGATTTAGATAGAATCAGGACAGCGTTCGATCAAAATGACTTATCACCACATTTTGAATAAATTATGAATGAATTCAGTTTTTGTAAAATATATTCTTCTAAAATGTACTTGATCCCAAGACACTTTTGATGTGTGTATATCGGTGTGGCGCTGAAGAATCATAAATGCGTTTGAAATTTTGTACTGAAAACTTTTGTCGTTTCTTGCATTAGACAAGTGTAAAGGCAAAAATAAAGGAATTGACAAGAAATAAAGTTAACGGGACCAACTGTAAAGGTTCAAAGACCTAATGGTATAATTTAAGGAAATTCTGTTATTCAAGAAGCTGAAACATTTACATCATAGCAAAAGTTCTACGGATTACACTCAAGGGCGGTGTTTGCGTCCTCCTGACATACAAAACAAACTAAATATAGACCGTCTTCTTGCTGGATGCGTACTTATGTACTGGAATAGAAATTCACTACTGGAGCTCTATCTAATTGTACATGTGTCTATTTCTCAACAGTGAACAACTATTTTTAGTTCACATTTTCTTTAGTAATCGAGTTATGTCCACATGATATCCATATATAACAATAAATTATAAATAATACAACTTGAAGATAATATCGCTAGATCTATTTCCTATACAGTATATAAAATACACAATACTGACAGACACCCACAAGATGAGTAAATATACTAGTTTTATTATAAATCCGGACGATAAAAAGCGGCTATGCGAAGATCATTCTGGAATAAACGCATAAACATAAGAATAACAGACTATTGGCGGAGTTGATATTATTCCAGCTCCGTGGGCGGGCGGTGGCGATCTGTCGTGATGAAACAGTTCTGATGACCCTTCGCCGACATGATCAGCTAGTGTTGGTGGTATTTTGACTTTGGAATTCATTATATCAAAGTCGTACTCCTTGTTGAAAAATAGAAAAGATAAATCCGATAAACTAGCGTGTGAGTAGTTAAGAAGTGAAGGTGGAAACAGCGGATATTTAGGAAACTTGTTATAGGTACATCGGTTTTATTAGGACATGAAAGATCTGGTCAGTATAATGTTTCTGCCCGAGACGGCCTCCCGTGATTTTCTCCATAAAATAATCTTCCAATCATTGGCAACATGCTACATGCTCCTTCATATGCGGCATGCTGTAGCTTCTTAATTTATATTTAGCATAGGTCAAATGTAATGCCATAAATCTATTCATGAAACTAAATGATCGAACGCTGAATACATTTCTCTAATGTCTGTCGGCATCCTTTCAAATGATATCATAAATGAACGAACGAACAGTTCGTTTGCACTTGCAACCATCAGTGCAGTGTCGTGACACGCGACAATTGCTTCATAAGCACTGAGATCTAGATTCCACAAACACTAAGTAGATCTAGATGCAACTGTACTATTTATGATGATGCTAAAATAAGTGTTTTAACTGGAATAGTCATTTATCGTGTCGTGGTAAAATTGATGCTATGGTACCACCACGTGTGCTTGGAATGTGTCCTTGTCTCGAATTAAAATAATATAAAAATAATTTGCCAAGAAAACTATAATTTTCGCAATAATAATAATAATAATAAATGTGTTGTAAGATTTAATCTGACACTCCCTTGACACTTCTCAATCAACGATGATGACGATCCTGAGAATATAAAGAGCCAAATTAATAGAATGAGGAAATATTTCTATCAACACGCTATGCCTATATTGTATGCAAAAATAAACAAATGTCTATAGCCAGATACCTAAGATCCAGCCTCTTTGTAAGATACAAATTATACGATTGCCAATATATTCTTACGTTGCTATCTAATAGAGTTCAATTTACAATGGTTGTTGGCGAGGTACGTACTATCGACGAATGAGTTTTATTTATACAAATCTAATCCACTGTAGGCGTTAAGGAACGTACGCTACTGAGGAAATATTTTTTTATCTCGCCATATACAGGGCTGCCAATTTAAATATACAGATGCGATTGCTTAATTTAGTTTAAAGGCATTGTTATTCAAGATAGATTTGTTGAAGTACTATATGAACTGCGAAATTATTGATTATAGTCCAACCAAATTTAAAAAGTACGTATGATAAGAAAAAAAATTCTCGAGTTTTGAGTGTTTTTGGTTTTGAGTTCTAAAATTTTGCTCATAGCTTCTACTAAGATAGTGCCTTCGTAAATTAATCCCTAACCCGAATATGGATATTCAATGTTAATAATTTCAAATCGGTATTTACTTCAACAATTTCGCTAGAAATGGCGTAAAACTACCTCAACTAATGATGATCACGAAGCATACACTTGTCTCAAATAATATGGTTAACAGTGGGTAAAAACATTTTTTTTTAAATACTACTAAAACAAAACAAAAACGCAGTTGAACGAGGAAATGTTACAAATTCTATGCACGGGTCGAATTCTAGTTCTCTTAGTAAAAAATACATTTGTAATATTGTCGATCATTCTAAACTTCGTTATCATTCATTAGTTGAGGTTGTTTTACGCTATTTCGAAGCGAAAGTGTTGAAGTAAATATTTGTACCATTAACGCAACTTTTCCTTTCCGGTACAACACTAGTTAGTTTAGAAAGTGTTTTGCCGAAAATGGTCGTAGCCCTATTGTAGTACAATTTGTATTTCAGCGTACCTTACTGCGTTGAAGAACCAGATTGTGTGGACCTCCGAATTCTTGTATCTTCAATAGTCGATTGGATCATATAATACAGTTAAACGCATCATAGCCAATTTGTGCCCACGCGCATGACCTCTCGGTCGTTCAGAAATTATGAGTTAAGACCTCATCCGTATTTTGCTTAAATTACTTGATATTTTGTAGTCAGTGGATCTACATTGTCGACAAAATAAGTATACGCAATACCTTGGAATCCGGCAACTTTATTTCTTCTCCAAAGTATTTACTTAACTAGAAACATGTGCATGGTATACTAGTGCACCTTTTATGGTAGAATATTATCTTTGAAATATCCATAAAATTTGAAATTTATTTACCGTATCGAACCGCCAACACAAAACGCCCTACGCACAAATGTTGAAAACGACAATATTAAGGAGTGTGTAGACGCCTTCATTTTCTTTTACGTTTAAGGGAAATAATTTATTATAATTTACGATTTAAATCAGGCGAGAAATTACAATGTTAATTGTATCTGAATACACTATTAAACACAATATTTCTTAGAATTCCTAAGTTTTATGTTAAGTTTACTTGAATAAACAATAAAGATGCTAAATGTAGGTAGGTACCTACATAAACGAATGAACTAAAACGAAAGGAGAAAGCGAATAAAGATTTCTTTCATTACTTGAATACTGATCTTTTGCATTACAAAATAAGGTCAGATAAATATCGAAAGGCGATATCATAAGTACCAGGCTGACAGGGAAGAACAGGAGCTTCTTTGTTGTATCCGTATATTCCCACAGTCGGTCGCAATCGCACTTCATATCTCCTTGCACACGATGGTGTTTATTTCCTGAATCGGTGATGAAGTCTCCCAACCGTTCCACCAATCGTTTACTATCAAATTTCCGTTCTTGCATTATTCCGTAATGTATAAAAGGAATTTGGTAACATCGAAAACGAATAAATAACGATATTTTGCGTTGAACAAAAGTTCTGCTCTCGAAATAAAATGCAACAAATAAACTGAAAAAGTTTATTATGACTTCTTGGCGGTGATTTCACCGTGCGTTCTTTGATCAGCACTTCGCAGTATTTGTTGGCGTTCGCTCAGAAACTTAATTAATAATTCAATGCCATGCTCGGACCATCTTGTGAAAATTATTTTGGCAGTGTTTGCACAAAGCGAAGCGTGGACAGGGTTCCTGATGGCGATAGATAACTTTGATTTCACTACACACGTACCGTTTCGAGTACTTTTTTCATTCATACATACATAGCTTCACGACTGTTTTCCAAGGGGTAGGCTAAGACAATAGACCTTCATCTGATACGATTCTGACAAATACGAGTCTCGACTTTTTTTTGTACTTTTACGAAATATCGTACGTCACTTTAATGTTTATTAATAAGGTAGACAATGAATGGATGATATTAATATTAAGGTAAAAATTTATAAATATTTTACAGACGTACATACACTCACTCATTCAGTTGGGAAGATAAAACCTTTTTAGACAATATGATGCCTTCTACGGTACGTTTAGCCTGGCTAAGCAGCAATTGCTTGTCCATTGATTAATGTTTCGCGAATTATGTACTGCTTTTTGGTCTTCATTATCAATATAATGACCCAATGGTCAAAGAAGAGAAATCGACATTTTTAGGCTGATGATAAAATTATTTTTCATACAAAATCTTCAGAAGGTTTTACATATGGAAAGCATTTGCTATGCCGTGGCACGCTCGGCGGCCTATAGCCAATAGGTCGTTGATTGAGTTCATACTAATTATCAAATTATGCGGTATTTTTTACGGAGTATTACGTCAAACAATGTGGCATTGTCATGGTAATGTTAAGGTCGCACCAACGCTATTCTATATGACAACCGGGACCGGACAAATACGTTGGCCTCTATAAAACTGTACGATTTCTTATAGCAACTATTAGTTTGCTGGTTCATAGGCATTCAATACCGTAGTATCTCAACGAATAATGGTCAATGTACTAGGTACTTAGCTTGGCAGTCGTCACTCATTGTGTCTATGTATTTCATGGGAACGAATCCTTTTTAAATTACAGTGACATTGACTCCTAGTTTTTTATGTTGTCCTGGTATTTTATTGAAAGGGTCTCTATAGTGTTTATGGCCAATATGCTGTTTGTATTTTTTATTCAATTTCGAGAACCACTAGTACGATAAATGTTCCATTGCTGGACAAAGAACTGGTAGTAGATTAAACCGTAGTGATTTGGAAATACATTTAATTCTATACAGTGAATAGTGCTTTGAATGAATCTAAGGGATATACTAGTTCTTTATTCAGTACTGGGACATAGTATAAAATAAAGTAGCCTCCCGTTGTCTGTACCTTATATATGCTTAGATCCTTAAAACTACGCAAAGCATGTGCGCTTTTCTTTAGTACATAGAGTGATCTTTGGGGAAGGATTATATAGTATATGTATGACGCGTGCATATAATAGCAGAGAGACACTGTTAATAATGTATATTGGCAAAACAACGTTTTATGGGACAGCTTGAATTAAATTAAGCTGTCATACATAGTCTCTGAAAGACCTCTTGATACACGCAAAGTGGAAGTACCCTACAGATACAGGCAAACAATTTAACTAAGAGCCCGGCGGGGCTGTGTTTTTACGTAATATTTATCGAAATGAATTTTAAAGTTTAAGTAACCCATTTTAAACATAATGTGTATCGATAATATTTTTTTAAAGATCCACTCCACTCTCCTATTTACCTTGCATACCCCGGCTCCCTCTTAGATTGTTTACCCATAGGCGCGTATTCATAATAATAGATAATTACGAATGAAAGTAAAAGAGAGAGTTAAAGCTCTTGTACCTATAATGTTTGTTTGACAATTCTTGGTACCTACCTACCAATGGTACAGTTGGGTGATAAAACCGCCATCACTAACGACATACATTATAAAGGTGGGTACCGATCGAGTTTACATACCGTAACGTAATAATTGGCAGCGAATATTTTTCCATAGATATATTAGAGGGACGGTAGTAAATATCACTAAAATAACGAATTAAACTAGCTCTGTTTCGGGAATGTATACAGGAGCAGTGTTAGCAACTGCACTCAAAGTATTTTTTTGATATTTTACCTTCGTACTTTAATGCATTTGGATTCTCTTCTATCGACTGAAAGTCCTTTAGGATTTATCACTTTTTATATCCATAACATGTTTTGTTTCAAAGGCAAATATTAATTGTAGTATAAAGATTTGCAAGTAAATATATGAACTTGAGTGTTGTTTGTACTGTTATAACTTAAAGGAAAAAGTACCGACTTTAATTATTAAAATTTGATACATTTGTAGTTTTCTCATGCATGACTTTGTTGGAATTGTACTAAATTTATATGTGACCAAAAGGAAAGCACCAGCTTTCAAATAAAAAAAGAATCATCCAAATAAATCTTCTCTCTCTCACTCAAATCGGTTCACCCAGGTTTTGAGTAACCAAAGGTTTTTATTCAGGTTCATAAACATAAAAAAATGCTGACAAATTGAACCTCCACGAATACGACCCGAAACATCACAGTCAAAGTCAAATGGTTTATTTTATCGTTATACTTGATTGTATACTATTACGAACGGATAAGCAGTATCATAGCTCAAAGCTTGATGAAAGTCGTATATAATTTGACAGTTAAAAATTATAGTAAACGTCACCGTCGCTGGTCAGTACTCACCTTAACATATTGGTGAAACTGTAGGAAGTGCAATATTGTTTGTAACAAAACAAATATTTCTTTGAGAGAACATTAATTTTAACCGACTCATTACTGGCTGGAAATTTCTAAGTGATTTATTATCCAAACATTGCAAAAGTAACGTATGCCAATGTATGGTAGTGGGAAGAAATAGTTTGGCCATAAAATACGATGGAAAGTGTTAAATCATGACCATCCTACTTCCTACTCAATATTAAAAGCGTGAATGTAAGTTTGTCACTTTCACGCAAAAACTTCTTGCCATGATCATTATGAACTTTGTAGCCACACATGATCTCTGCCTACTCATGAGGGAAACGGGCGGTATGTATATTTTTTGCCGAACTTCCTACGGTAACGGAATACGCCGTGGGCAGCACACCGGGGTAGTTAATAGACAAATACACAAGCTTTTCAATTCCATAGAGGGGTACGCGAAGGAAATGCTAGCGCTACATTTCAGCAAGTCCTTTTTGCCTGCGCACTCGACTGGTCACTGCAGCTTGCTACGAGCACAACATTTTAGACAATTAGAGAGAGGGAGCTGGGAGCAGAGCTGTTGTGACTATTTTTCCCTCTTGTTTACACAGTAATACTAAAAAAATAGGAGAAAAAAAATATTAAGACAAGTTTTTATTAAAACGCACAAAAAAGAAAAAAGCCATCAACGATGGCTCGTTCGAAGTAATCGTCAAGACCATTTCACAGAGCCCAAACACTAATATTTATTGTACGGTTCAGTATTTCCTATGACCACTTTCCGTCTTCATTGTCGGACCCTTTATGCATTACAACATAATAATGCATTGTCATTCAAGTTACATGACTGTACCAAATATCAGCTCAATTGAACAACTGGAAGTGGGTCAAATTAGACTTGCAAGATTGGTACCCACAAACATGCCACGTACAAACATGTGTTAAATTAAAGTTAAATAAAATTTTGTAAAAATAACAACAAAGCTTTAAGCTTTATACTATAACTAGTGCTCGCCCCGTGATTTCAATCGCGCAATTTTTACAAAAAAAAAATACTACCACCAAGTTTTAGAACCATAACACCAAAATAAACGTTTTCTCATAAACTTCTAGCCCGCTTTTTACCCCCTTAATTTTGAAAATTCGGACGTTGATGAGTCAGTGAAGGATGTATCAGTTTGGACTTTCAGTTTTTTATTTATAGATTAAACTAGACAGCCTATAATTTTATAGTTCTATATCACACAGTTAGTAAATCACCAGAGAAGGATAGAAAGACAAAACGCAGCATGTCAAGTATATTCTACAAGTTTATGAAATGGTACATGCCAGAGGCGTGCACTGGTTTTTACGACAAGGTAGGCAGTAATCCCCAAGGATTGTATCTTGTCTTTGCGAAATATAGGTACCTACCTATCTACTCATCCACATAACACAGGACCATCGTTAGCCTCTGTCGTGAGTACAACAGAAAAGATCTAGCAATAACTCTATTATTAGGTCGGGTAGCGAAAATACTAAGGTAGGCAGTGTCTTTTTGTCTATATGGTGTGCACGCCACTGGTACATGCTATGACATATTGACTAGAGTCTTCCACATGGTTCCACCGTATTTATCTTTGCAGATGTAGATAAAATAATGACTTCCGTTTTTGGCTCGTCCAAAAGGACACAACTTAATCACTTATCTTAAATCATAACAATTTGCGGAAAACGTCATTAGGAAAAACACCAAAATATTACGTTTAGAAGGTTTCCACTGATTGCACGTAGGTTGTGATACATCCGTCATAGTCTTACATCCAAGGACTTGGTCTTCTCGCATGTGTTCAAAATTTACTCGGGCTGATCAAACATACTATATAAACAATGCGTGTGCGTTGCTATGTTTACTCACTTCATTAACGATGATTTTTCGGTCAGGGCCGAAGGTAGGTAATTAGTGAAATAATGTATTTAAGAAGATTCCTTATCATTGATTAGGTATATGTAGCTACAGATTCTTAATGTACCTATAACAGATTAGTATAACTTTTTGAAGCAGTCTAAGTAATTATTATGTCCATGTAGACGGAGCCATTTTCTGGTACATTCTTTACGTATGAAATTTTTTTATATGTAAAATACACAACGACAGAAGAAAGCTTCAAGTTCAATTTTACTATATGCAAGGAAAGAAAATATCTGAAATATGTAGATACTTCAATGATTCAAAATATAGCTGAAGACTTTTCTTCCTTTCTGTAATAGACTTCAAGGAAAACTAGAATACATTTATTTCTCAACTGATTGAGTCCTATTATATCCTAATCTCAAAGGTTGTGTCAATGTCCATCGAAATCAGCAGTCAACCATAAAGCTAAAACCATACTAAATGTACACATTACTTGTTGCAGAACCCCCGCGAGTGACAGCGGCGGTAGGCCCACGCGGCAAGCGCGTGCAGACGCCGCAGCCGGCGGCGCGGACCCCCGCGCAGCTCGCCGCGCCGCTCGTCGCTCCGCTCGCAGTTCCGCCCGTCGCCGGCGCCGGACAGGCCGCTGCGCTCGCGCACGCTTCTAAAGGCGTTGAAGCGTTGGGAGTGCTCGTGCAGTATTTAGTTTTTCGGGTGAGTTATGATTTTTGAATAGTAGCACGACAAGGATCCATCATCGTGTGAGTGTTAACATTAATTGTGATTTTTTGCCACTCTCGATTTTTATTCAGTGACTTTGTTGCAGGGAGTTTGTATTGTCACAATATGGAGCATTATCCATTAAAACAACACTCGATTTGCTTAAATTTTTGGCCAATAGTTAATACCCTAATTGAGACAAATATTTACCCACATTTATACGCGTAATGTATCTTTGCAAAATATTTTACTTTAAACTGTTTTTACGTGCAATGCTGATATTAAGACTTTAATCTTCAAAGATTCTGACCATCACCTTAGGGAATAAGTATATGTTCGTTTAAAGTATTTCAAAATAGTCCGCTTGTTTCCAGTTGGACGCCCTAAACGGCGACACATGGCGCGCGGAGGCGGAGCGGTGGCGTGGCGTGGCGGCGGCCGAGCGCAGCAGTGCGGCACGCGCCGACGCCGACCGCCAGATGCGCGCTCAGAAGGACCTGGATACAAGTAAGTTAAATGTGGTGTAAACGGCGAATTATCGGTTTTTTGCACAAGTAAGTAGATAATTTAATATCCATAGGTATACTGAACTGAAATATCTGTTATAAAGAATATCATCATATCTGTTACATTTTGAAACTGTTGTTCTTCCTTTTGATCGTGGTTCGGATGCTAGTAGTACCCAATTATTTAAAATCAACAAGATACAAAGTACAACCGCCTAAAATGGTCGGAAAAACTTTCCGGTCCATTTGAACCTCTAAAATATGCTTTTTTTGACTAAATATATTTTTTGAATAAGTCATTAATCAAATTGGAAACATAGGCGTTCCTGAGAAATATTTTTTAATTAAAAAAAAAAACGAATCGCTTAAAGTTGTTGTTGCTTCCCACTGTATATTTATCTTTCCACATTTTCATTTGAATCAACCGAAAGATTTTTAGGAATATTTGAAGGGGTTCTTTTGTTGTCTTGCTGAAGAAAAAAATTCGTTTTTCAGTCGCGGAATGCTTGAGCAAGATCTCGGAACTGGAGATGGAAGTGGCGGCGAAGGAGGAAGCCAACGCTCGCTTGCAGGCTTCCCACGTCGAAGAGGTATCAGCTCTAGCTGCTGATATTAAAGACCTGAAGGTTTGTTGAGTTACTTACTCTTGCTTAACGACGATTGACGTTCGGGTCACTATTTAATATGGTGTCCTGGTCTGGTCTAGAGACCAGAGGACCTTTTTGTTCCTTCCAATCTAATGCTACAGCTGGTTAGGTGATGCGGATAAAAGAAAAAGAGAGTAGGTTGGAAGGTAGAGTCCGATTAAATACTTTTTACCTGAAAAGGTACTAGTTGAGTAATCTCAAGTCTGTACCTACCATCCAGTTGTAAAGGTACTGACATATACGTTGTCACATTGCAGGAAACAATCGAGGCCTTAAAACAAGAAGTATCTGAAAGCCGGGCCCGTCTGCACGCACACAGTGAACAGGAGCGCACACTGCGCGCACAGCTAGAAGCCGCACGATGTGACGTGACCGCCGCCCAATCACAGGTCGCGGAGATCACGTCTCCCCCGCCGCCGCTTACTGCTGAACAGCAGTGTGACAGGAAGTGTGAGACATGCGACGCCGCGTGCGACCCTGTCTGCTGCGAGAGCGAAATAGAAATAAGACTGAACACGACCGCCGAGCTTAGTAGTGACGCCAACGAATTGGCTGCTGAGGTGAGTTTCCGTTTCGTTCACACCGTGAAGAAACCCTACCATCATGGTTCACGAAGACTCTTCATTATATACGACGCTGTGATAGGCTGATATTATCATACTTCAAATGTCGTGTCATATCTTTATTAGGCCGCTGTGTATTGATAATTACTTAAACGTGGGTTTTGCTATTAAATCTCCAGTTGGCATGGTTAGGAAACTTGGTATGGTTGAGCTCTCTGACATGTCATAACGAAAGAAATAGCACTTTGAGATGAGAAAGAGGACTGGTACCTTCTCTTTTGCTTTATCTTTCTCTGTACACAAAAGTACTCTCAGTTGACAATATTGTATTTCGTAGGTTCGCTCCCTGAGGGCCGTGGTGGAACTGAAACAAGCCGAAGTGGCGTCCCTCCGAGGCGCTCGCTCCGAGCTGGCGGTGGAGCGAGAGAGACGCATCGCGGCAGAGCGGGATGCAAGATCTGCGCGACATGCCGCTGAAGAGCTGAAGGAGCGTGCGGCTTCCAGACAGACTGACGTCGATAGGCTCAGAGAGGATAATAGGCGATTAAGGTGCGTTAAAATCTTCTGATATACACTTTCTGCATAATCCGATCTTGTAGTTAAAGGTGTGAGTGATGAAGTAGTTTATGATAACCACAATGTGGCTATGAATTAGAACCTTTTTGCACATTATTAGAAAAAAATATATATTAGCGAGAGTCGATTTTATGAGTTATGTGAACAACATTCGTGACAAAAATTCCGGGTCACACATAAAACTTCAATAAATTATATGTATAATTCTGCAAGTAGTAACATTTCACACAAGTTACATACATTCACAACAATACTTTATGACTCTATTTTCCGCTGTTGTATTGTCTTTAAAAAACATTTTTTATCTCAGCTAGGTCTCGGATTTTTTTCTCACGAAAGTAGTTTGGGTTATTCTTTCGACGTCCGCAATAAAGTCCACATGTAATGCATGGAAAAGTATTTAAGAAATTAGGCATGAATATCAATACCATTTCTCTTCAATTTTCGCAAAGGCACGCCGACCCCTTGCAAAGCGCTCCAAGAAATCCATGACAAGAGATATCAGGCGCTGCGATTGGTTTAAACAAGCTGTGTCGCACGATGTGTGACATAGCAGACAATAACAGAGCGTATTTGCTCTATGTCGTTCTAGGGCTGCTGGTTAAATTATATCTTTCCACTTTGATTTCAGGGAAACGGCGGCTCGCGACCGAGACCATGCCTCCAGAATCGCAGCACTCAACGAGGAATTGCGCTATAAACTGCGGCAGAAGTCACAGGTACAGAAAAGCTTTTAGTTTTTAGAATCCTACGAAATTTTAAGCCGCCAACAAGGTTTCTGCAGATGACAAATTTTCTGCAAAATACAAATGAAACCGACGGTCGAATCTGGTGCCTGCACTGTTGTTTTTCACAACACCAGCCTTATTGTAGCGATTAACAACAGTATCAAAGATGTATGAATGTAGATGAAGCGAAAGGGGTATGTCAGGACCGTGACAAATGGAGATGTGTAGTCTTTGCCTACCCCTCTGGGAGACAGGCGTGAAGTGTATGTAGGCATGTATGTATGTAACAACAGTAGTAAACCGTAGAAAACATCGTTACTGAACTTACGTTTTATCAGCTGTCAACATTTTGTTCTACTTAATCAAATCAAAATCAATAAAATAAAACATGTTCCTTTTCCCAGCTGGTACATAAGGTTGGGTGACAAAAACAACCAGTAATTCTTCTTAGTAGCATGTGTAGTGATGACTATAACCATCTCCCTCGCACAGGTGGTCTCGCTCTTAGCGGGCTCTACGTACGGCAACCGGTCGCCGTCTCCGCCGCCGCCGCCGCCGTCGCCCCCGGCCTCTAGCGGGTCGCCCCCCGCCGGGTCCCCCTCGCACCCCGCACACCCCGCCGGCGACTCCCCGCAACTACCCGCCGTGAAGGGGGTAGTGGAGAAACACGACTCTGTCAGCTGGGTGCTTGAGATTGAGGAGACGCCCGAAGAAGTCGCTTCAAGGTAGGTGTTTTTATTGATACAGCCCGCACTGATAAATAACACTAATAACTATGTAAAATGTATACGATATATCACTTACATTCAGTCTTGCGAAAAGTGCAACAAGTTAATGGGGTCTTTTCATTATAGGTTCCAATGTGATAGGAGCTAAATTGAATCCCTAATCACTATTAACATAGTTTCAAACTCTTTATGATATATACCCCATATACTTAGGTCAAATATATAAGTAACGTTTTAATTTTTTTATCACACAAGGGTAAATTTAATAATATGCTTACTTAATTTTATTATTTTTTTTATTGAGGAGCACTAAAACAGTTATCATGTTTGTGTCATCAGGCTGGCCCGCCGCTCATCGTTCCGCGCGCCGCCGTCTCCGGCCGCCGGAGTGAAGCGGCGCCCCTCGCCCCCCGCGCCCTCCTCTCCGCCGGCCGCCGCCACCCACTCCCCACACCCGTCCCACCCCTCGCACCCCTCACACCCCCCACACGCGGCCCATAAGCTGTTCAGGCACGGCGAGCTCAAGGAGTCGGCAGGCGAAGCGATCTACATTTACAGCGATACAAGATATTAAAGATGACCAGACGATTAACAGTTGATGTACCTAAGGTTATTTCTCATCCGACTTCTCGGATATTTTGTGTGTCGCGTCACGTGACGCTAGGAAAATAGGCGTGGATCGTGCTGTTTTTTCTACCCGCTTTTTTAAGATAACTTTCTAAGCGTTTTAAGATTTTGATCGTGACACGTCTTTGCAAGCCTTAAATTGCACGATTCGGGTGCATGTGACGGGTTTTTAATTGATAATGTACCTGACCAAAGGCGTTGACAGAAGAGCTGTATTATTTAGTAACTTAAGTTATTTTCACAATTCAAGTTGTCTGAATGCTTAAATTCATGAAGTGTCCCTTAAATAGTCGTTCGCTTATAAAACGATTGAAAATGGGTGCTTCTGGGCATTTCTGCCAATGCCCTCTAGGCTTTAATCCTGGAGTAAGGAATCGGTATGAGAAATTAATATGTTTAACATGTTTTTGTTATTGTTAAAAGAAAAGTTTGAAAGGAAAAATGAAGCTTTCAAAGTTAAACTGAGTCTTAATATCGATACCGATTATTCGAGATTTACAAAGCTAACTTTGGTTATGTAGACTTTGGAGTTTGTCTGCCCTTTATTTGACCAAGATAGAGTTGTAAATCAAAGTCTAAACCCAAAAAGTATACCTACCTGAAGATTCAGCCTGTTCAAAGTCGCAATACCCCCATTTTATTGATGAAAAGATATTGTCAAACTGATAACGATGATAATTCAGTTCTGCGAGAAGACATGAACGAACTTAAGATTCTAGACTTCGGTCTTGAATTACCAAACTAGTCGAGTGATTTAAATTATATACCTATATATACAAAAGATGAAGAATGAACAGAGACGTATGTTTATATACAAAAACAAATCTTGCCGGACGTTACAAAAACAATATACTGATGGGACCTAAATGGAGACTACAGTAGCCTATTACGAAGGCCAAAATAATAAGAAAGCAAACATCAGCTAATTCACGATGTGTTTACAATAATAGAAGTAATACTAACTTTCCGTACCTACTCAATAGTGTTAGAAATCATATTCCAATAAGTATTAAATATCTATTATATAGTTCCGTACGTAATTAATGTTTATATCGGGTATCACTCCGCGATAAGAAACTTTTCTCTAATTAACTCGCGCCGTGATACCCGGTATAAAGTATTAAATACAATATTAGTACGAGACTTATTAAAACAATGGTTCCGTATTGTATGTATGTACTGGATGTAAAATAAACCCGCAGAATACCAAAAACTGATACCGATAATTTCTAATCGAAAAATGTACCACAAATCGTGACATCGGTGCGGATTTTTTGTTGGTCAACCGGAATATATTTTCTTTCGTGTGAAATGGTTTTTATTTTATATCCAGTTATTGCTGCGTTGTAAAATAAATGGTACATATTTATAGTCGGTACAGTTTATTCCTATCATTCAGCTTAGAAAATACGCCCGAACGCCATCTTGGAACTAAATACGACACGGGATAGTAATTAATTTTATGGATCAGAAGAACACGAAAGAAACTGGCAACTTTTGAAAACATTGACAAAATATTTGTCAAGGAGATTGCGGATGAGTACTTTGAAAAAGTCCACCGTTCGTGGGGTTTCTAGGATGAATGAATGGAATAGACCGTCAGCACTACAAAATAGTTCTGATTCCTCGATCATAAAAATTATTATAATATTCTACCAAATAGAACCTATGATATTATCGCATTTCGTTCTTGTAGCGTGTAAGATGTAACTCGAAACTGATATTCTTAGCTTGGTATGCCGCCATCCTTGTCTGTTGTTCAATTTTGTGAATGTATTGGACAGGGACGGTTAGATTTCTCTAATGTATTTTATAATAGTGTATTTGTATTGTCTCGTCACCGTATTGTATACTGATTTGAATACTTGCATGCATTGCTTCCAATCTTTTGGTACAAACTAGATATTTATCTGTGTGTCCTAAACTTTTTAAATATTTTAACTTCTTTCCGATACCAATTTTGATTTGCTTCAGCGCATCAATGAAATCGAATGTTCGTAAACTTAGCAAGTGCCTTTGCCTACCTGACGTTTTTGGGATTAAAGGCATCAGCTTTTTAATTGTTACCTTCTTTCAACAGTTTTCTTTGTTTATCTTGTCTTCTTCTTACAATATTTTCGATAATTCTTTCTTATCTTGTTTTCTCCATTTACTGATATCTTTGAAATTTAACTCGCTTTTTATTTTACTTATATCTTTGTAATAGAAAATATACCACATTTTCTGTGGTGTTCTGATTTCGGATTATTTCCACTGCAGGTATTATTACAGAGGTTTAATTTGAATCGATGCGCTGAAATAAATATATGTACAAGCTATCGCAATGCGCTTTATTGTATTTACCTACTACCTACATAAACCTAGAATTATTACACTTAACTATCGGTTGAAACTAACATTTTTAATTATTATTTGTTGTAAATTGTGTAGTTTCTTTCTGTAGGTACCTATTATATTTTCTTTCTCTTAAGTCATTTATTATATAGTCTATTGTGGTTGTTGGCACTGTATAATTTTTATGTACAAAAAAATATAATTTAAAAGTTTAAGTGAATACTTATATGAATAACTTTAGTGTTTAAGTGATGATCTTATATTTTAAGTATTACCTAGCTTATGGTTATAGGTTTGTGAATTATGTACGCTTAAAATTATTATTATTATGCTTTCTCTAATGAATATTTTTCTTGTTGTTTCAAAAAAGTATGTCTGTGTCGGAGAATATGGCACATAAATGTTTTTTTTAACCAAAGAGTATTGTCTCTATTGGAACTTTTTGTCATTATTAATTTAAAAGTTTTAGTTGCTTGGGGTTTTTACTGCATACTTATTTTATGAGTTGCCAGTTGTTGTATTTTTAAGACCATGTTAAATGGCCTAAACTTTTGTACAGGTTGGATTATTTTACTGTCATTGTGTGTGGGCGGTTTAATTGCCCATTTAATTCAACTCGAAATAGAAGATTAAAATAATAGACACCCCAAAACTAAACTTAAATATTGTTAGTACCCAATTATTTTTTGCTGCAATATTGTAGAAGTGAAAAAAAAATGTTATTTGCATGTGTCGTAGGATTTTGAAAGTAATAAGTATGATATTTTATTGTCTATTTATTTATATTAGCTAAACCGTTTAATATCATTCCAAATTAAGATGTGTAAGCAAGAATTATGATTATACGAAGGTTAATAATAAAAAAAATAGTATTTGAAAAGGTCTTAGTTTTATTTGTACTCTACTCCTTTAATTTACTTATGCTCTACTGCGTGTAAAAGGACGCCGATGACGAAAAATTGTCCTATTTTGTAAGGAGATGAAAAATAATTTTATAATTTCCCCCATCGCCATAGTAAAAGTTGTTCATATTGAGGAGCCCCACAACGTTTCTCAGGGTTTCAAGACCATTGCTCGGGGTCCTTTTAGACGCAGTATAGATATATTTATATTGAAAGTTACTACCTCTAATTTGGGCATATCGCGGGGAATGATCAAGGTTTATTTATGCAATAACTCTTATACCTACGCTATATATAGGTCAAGTTAATAATTTATCTTCTATGAAGATAACTCATAATCGTTCAATTATGAACGTCATAGCGACTTAACACGCAGGTTGCAGTGGGCGCATAGTTCGTATGACCGATGGCTGATAGGGTCTGAAAGTCATAGAGGGCCACGATTGGGAAAGCGTAGCGTGGGTAGACCTCCAATCATGGCGGTCCGAAAGTCTGGACTTTGGGCCCAGACTGATTCGCTTTTCATCTCTTTTCGCATACTTCATACTTTTCTAAAATCTAATGTGATTTGTAGCATATCATACACTATTCTAGAGACATATAGAGTTCTTCGCTTTTATAACACTAACCCCCTTACTAATAAACGCGTTGTCACTTACACAACGGTTAGTACATGTCTACTTGAACTGGTTATTCCGTATTTGACATACAACTGACAAGTTAAGTTGAGCTTTGTATATCTTCGAAATTGCAAATCCGCCATTATTGGTAAGGCTCTAAGTCAATAATAATTGGGAATTAAACCTTTTAGTGGTGTGGATTTATTCGTATTTAAACTCCTCCTCGCATCATTTATACCTTTTACTTTGTAGCATCTCATAAATTTGAAGAACTCTACGAATGTCCAGTATAGTGTACCTATCATCATCAGTTCATATTCGTCTACTGCTGGACATAGGCCTCTTGAAGTGATTTGTTTTCGGCTTCTCACATCCAACTTTTCCCAGCCATCAGTCGACATGAAATGCTTTTATTTTTCATCGTTATAAGTGCAATTACATACAGATATTCAGTAGTGTAATGCAAAGCTTGATGAAAGTCATTTATGACTTTAAAAATGCTGGCTTACATTCCGTTTGCCGAGACGCGGTTTCAACTCGAGAACTCGTTTACCCCAACTGTCATCGGTTCTACGGCTAATATGACCGGAATACAATCACTTCAGCTTGCTAATCCGAGGAGCTATATCGATGACTTGGGTGTCGGATCACCTCGTTTCTGACACGATTATTAAGAGAAACGTAGCCCTTTCCATAGCACTCTGTGTAACTTTGAGCTTGTGGTCCAGCGCTGCCGTCAGTGTCCACGTCTGAGCTTCGTATGCTATCACAGACAGGACACACTGAAGACTTTTGTCTACGAATCACATTTGATTTTAGAAATGTGCGAAAATAGATGAAATGCGAATTTACTCGTAGGATGCAGTAAGTATAGCAACTACCAGACGTTTACTGTTTTATATAGATAGATACAGTATTTACTCATTGACGTTGACAAGTAGGTACATACCGATAATTTATTAGATAAATAAATGGCTGCATGCCGATTATTATCCAGCATATTGTGTTAATGTTTATTTATTTATGATAATTATATATTTCCGTCACAAAGATAGTAATTATTTTATCTTTATACATTCGTTGTTCGTCCTACAATCGAGCACTACCTATCTACCGGTTGCGACATTTGCTAATCGATTCTTCTGTCCTTCAAGGTCCTTCAAGAACATAGCCGTAGTCCGGAACTATTATAATATTAGTAGACCCGACAGACGTTTTCCTGTCTTAACTGTCAACGTGAATATAATATAAGACAATTAACCTACCTAACGACCTACCTACCTAATGAACAAGTGTGTTCCATCGTAGACCACAACGCTGTTTAACATCAGGCAGGATGGTAGTCAAACGCTTGTGCATAGTGATAAAAAAGGTATGATGACATCCAGAGTCCAGAGTGGCATGTGTCCAGCAGTGCATGCCATTTTTTCATAAGTACCTTCTGCTCACTTTATTAAGCAAAACAAAAAAGAGTTGGCGAAATCGGTCCAGCCGTTCCGGAGTTTTGCGCTTACCAACACATTTTGCGATTCATTTTTTATATTATAGATAGATTAAGTACTCGAGTGTCATTTGAGTAACGCCTCTAGGTTCGCTTCCAGTAAGAAGCGTATACCTTAGCCTACTATTACCCTACTCAGTTTTCGTTTTAAAAAACTTCGTGACGGAAGTCTGATCCGAGGAAACTCTTAATTGATTCTGATTCGAAGCGACTGTTAAGGGTCATGATTGATCACATCGTGAACCCAACAGTGAAGGAAAAACGTCGTGATGAAACACACACACTGCAAGGTGTGTGAACTCTATAACGGCTATGGGTTAAATATGCTTTGTGAACCGTGGGCATTTGCTTAGACAGCGCTTCCGCCTACCCCGCTTTAGCGATATAAAGGCGTGGAGTATATTTTTTTATTCTGTATCAGATTTTGACAGGATTTTGACCTCTATTCGTCTTTTAAATATTGATTCCAAAATAATGCAATAAAAAGTCTGTTTTCACGACCTTTTAAAGGTTAATAACAATTAACAAGCGTTACTGATTGGAATTTATTTTTCTGTGAAAAAGAAAATACATTTGTAAAAATTTACGACACATGTTTATATGGAATGGATTGTATTACTTATTATAAGATACTTGATGGTCATGGCTTCCCGCTGTCTGTCTCTAAGTACCTATGTCTTCTAAGTATCCTTAGATCTTTGATATTACAACGGATTTTGATGCGGTTTTCTTTAGCAACTAGCAAGATAGAGAACTTTCTTTTCTTTCTTTTTGTTTTGAATTTTAGAAAGGTTTACATAAATAGGTATGTATAGTACACGCATGAAATAGCAGAGAAACATTGTTAATAATGTATATTGAAAAAATAACGTTTGCCAATTAGGTAGTTATTTACTAATCTCTCGAATAAATTAATTGTATGCACGTACTGTAAAAGTCAAACAACCGTTACACACTTGCCACAGATCAAGATTAGCAAAAACTGTAGCCCATCTGGATTTGATTATCAACAAAGCTTAACTCTTTCAGGGTAACGTTCCATTTATAAACGAGATAACAATGACACTTCTATTGTATTGATTTGAGTGTTGTCTTGTGATGTGTATGTCTTAATAAAACTTACACTTCGCTCCGACACCATTTGGATATGTGACCTCTTTTAGGCGGGATATTTACGTTAAACTATTGGTCCCGGTTACTATCTTGACAATACAGATGTTAACTATATCAAAATGTATAACCCAACCTCCTGATTGCAAGTGAAGTATCCCACCACAGGACCACAGAGAGTCCTTTAAGTCGCCCCATAGTTGCTTCGACTCAGGATTAATTGATAGTGTCTTTAGATAAGACATTTCTCTCGATGTTCTTTTATACAGAAAAATATTTTTTCTACGTACAGACGAATTGATTACCTCCTCTTTTTTTTAAATCGATTAAAAACTAAACTAAATGTTTATTTTATTTTAGTTTCATTAGTAGGTACACGCCTCCTACTAGATGCGACGTGACAAATGACACTCGAGTACTTATTTGAGTACCCAAATACGGTCATAATCTCCTTGAAGGACAGTACAATCAAAAGCAATTTTTTTTGGGTCTTTGACAACTATCCAGCCTGATGTTCAGCAGCGACATTACCACAATTAAAGGAGGTTCCATAAAACTAGCACGATCTATCATAAATAACCAAAACAAGGGCCCAGAAAATTACTAATTACGATTTTAAAATAATTATTAACTACAACAAGTTATCTGAAAGCGACTGTACTATCGTGAAACTGGTTCTTTGTCGGTACAAATTACAACAATTTGGTAAACAGAAACACGTTTGATTGGTCTTTACAATGTATGTAATCGTACAAGTATGGCGGGTCAGATAACATTGGATTAAATGGTTAAGCTGGTTGATAAAGAGGTGAACATAAACACAGAGTTGATAAAATATTACGCTTAGTTGTAATTTATCTTTATTACTGAACTGATGTGTTATTTATGCGTATTATGAATCAATAATAATGTTTCAGAAACATTTCAAATGTGTTCTCAATGTTTTGGAGGTGAAGAAGCCTTTACGGGATGCTTTTGTGAGGTAAGAGACAAAAAAACATGCGCAAGTGCTAATAATAATAATACTTTAGATAAATATGACATAATTATTTCAGAAAACA
This sequence comes from Conopomorpha cramerella, assembly GCA_012932125.1. Taxonomy (NCBI): domain Eukaryota; kingdom Metazoa; phylum Arthropoda; class Insecta; order Lepidoptera; family Gracillariidae; genus Conopomorpha; species Conopomorpha cramerella. The sequence continues at coordinate 104,184 of SJJU01000226.1, forward strand.
AGTGAATGCATTTTTCTCTCTTTGAAAACAATCATGCAATGTTTTCTTTGAATCAAGTTACGTAACGTAGGTAATACGTGGTACATTCTTATGAGTATAAAATTCTGCCTAGTAAATTCGTAATTAATAAAAAAATTGTTATCAAAATAGTTTCTCTCAAAATGGTGGGGAATGTAAAAAATTTGTAATTGTACATCATTTCATAGAGAAAAGGACACAATCAATATTTATTTTTTATGGGAGAGGCAGAGTTAATTATTCCCATTTGTGTCTGATAAAACACGTCATAGTAAACTAATCCACAAACAAACAGGTCAGCATCATCATCGAACTGTGCCTCTTCGGAAGGGAGTTACAAGCATCAAGCATCGGCCACACCCCTTCGATATATCACTTTCGGCCAGTGCTTGGCCGCAACCGCAGACCGGTGGCCTGACCGCCCAGCTGTCATCTCCCGAGTGGATGGAAAGAGGCTGACATATTCTGAGTTACTAGAACAGGTAACGAAGAACGCTATATTTCATACATTACTAGCAAACCTGGCGAACTCCGTTTCGCCACCAGATGGGTTCGTTTCGTTTACCCGCTTTTCTGTTGAATTTTTTCCTGAAGTTTCTTTGCTATAAACCTCACGGAGCCTGAGACCTTTCCAACGAATGCAAAACCGTAGAAATCGGTTCGTGCGTTCTGGAGTTATAGCGTCAGGGAGGAAAACCCGACTTATTTTTTATAGTAGATATAGAACATTACATACATTAGCTGTGTAGTACCACCACCCCAGCCCAACTTTTCCCGTTGTGGGGGTCGCGGCGAGGCGACCGAGGGAACTCTCCAGAGGACGGCCAGCAACGCTCTCTGTGAGTTAAACCACAACACCACTGCGATCGCCAAGCGTGGCGGAAGCGATTATTTGCATTTCACTCCAAATTATCATGGAAATCATTAGGGAGGCTCTCGTCCAGCAGTGGACGTCATGTCGCCGATGATGATGTTTTATACATACACTCACGTCCGTATTAGATAAAAGGGAGTTGAGCATATAAAGGCGTAAATAATGTCAATATGGACCATTTACATGAGGCTATCTCATAGACCTACATTTCCAGATCCCATCCTCCTCCTCCTCCTCTTCAAACTTGCAAGGAAAAAATGCAGCTTATGCATTCTATTTACGTCCCAGATCAGCGTGGGCTATATTAAAATACTTTATTCATTCTCGTACCAGGGCAGGGGCAATTGCTAATTACACAATGCACATGGTTCACGAAACGTATTGTTACGCCCCGGGGTCGAGAAACAACGGCTAGAATGCCCTAGAGGTACGTCGAACATTCGAGAGGCCTAAGGAACATTCCAGTATCCAAGTCGGCGCATACAAACCACTACACAGTGCCTATATGCGTCACAATGTAGTAGAAGGATCTCGAAAGATCGAGAAAAGTGTGGTATATTTCGGAAGCCACAAGTACTTACCTCACCACAAGTAGGTATACACCTACTTACCTACGGTTGGGTGTAGGTATAAACACGCGAGCCGTCGACGCGACTCACAAGTAGGTATAAATCTACTTACCTACTGTTGGAGTAGGTATAAACACGCGAGCCGTCCGACGCGACGTTTAGGTATTTAATTATTATTATTAGAAGTCGACTCGAGAAATGTACCTGAACCTACTCGAATGTTCTGGATTGTGTACCGTGGTATATAAAGAGCGACGATCGAGTCGGCGGGACAGTTTCAACTAAACAGTGATACAGTGAACATCAAGAGAGAACATTAAAGAGAGTTAACAAGTGATTGTGTGATTGTGAAAGTGTTTATCAGCGGTGTTAGTTTAACGATTGTAATTAGTTTGTGTAATTATAGTGCCTGAATAAAGTGTAATTCTTGATTTTCGTAACAGTGTCATTTTTCTATCGGTACCACCCCCCACGTACGTAACATTTGGTGTCAGAAGTGGGATAGAAAATGCCGATCACTCCACGAGAACAAGAACCGGAGGGCGTCCAGACCCGGAGCCAACGTGCAGCGGAGGACTCTACGGCAGCCGTGGCTGGTCCATCTACTGTCACTGCACTGGCATCGTCACCAAGACCGAAGGCCGAGATTGACCTTAACACCATTCTGATTTTATTGAAGGAACAATCACGAGCCCTTAATGAAAGCCAAAGGGAAGCTCGGGAAGCCCGGGAGGCCCAGGAGAGACAAGCTAAAGCCCAGGAGAGACAAGCTAAAATACAGGAGGAGCAGTACATGAAGCTGTGTATCAGTCAGCGGGAAGCCGAGGAGAGACAAGCTAAGGCCCAGCGGGAAGCCGAGGAGAGACAAGCTAAGGCCCAGCGGGAAGCCGAGGAGAGACAAGCTAAGGCCCAGCGGGAAGCCGAGGAGAGACAAGCTAAGGCCCAGCGGGAAGCCGAGGAGAGACAAGCTAAGGCCCAACGGGAAGCCGAGGAGAGACTTTCAATGCGTCCGAGCACTAGTCAGCGCGAAGCTCAGGAAGCCCAAGAGAGACAGCAGAAAATTCAGAAAGAACAATCACGCATGCTCTGTGAAGTGCGTGAAGCTATTGCAGAGTGGAAAAACGAGATTAAGGAATTAAAAGGGAGACTATTCGATATGGACGAAAAGTTCGAGAACCGTGTAAAGAACGTCAAGGAGCAATTGGAGGAACACGAAACTCATCTGCAGATCATGAAGAACGAGATCAGGAAACTGGAAGTTAAGGTGGCTGCCGGGATCAGCAGCAGGTCTGAGGGCTCTGTACCGGTGTGTGGGAACTTCAAGGTACCTCCGTTTGACGGTACTTCCTCGTGGAATGCGTACAAGTTGCAGTTCGAGTCTGTCTGTCAGGCCAATGGATGAAGTGAAGAGGAGGCGAAGACAGCACTCACACTGGCTCTACGAGACGAAGCTCTCGCTGTACTGGAAGTCTTAGGTGATGAGAGGACATATGGCCGCCTACTTGAGGCGCTAGAGACTCGCTATGGAGACCGACATTTGGAGTACGTTTTCAGAGCACAGCTGAAGGATCGCAGCCAGGGCCGGAACGAGTCTCTGCAGAAGTGGGCCTTGGAGATAGAGACATTGGTGAGAAAGGCGTACCAGTCGGCATCCGCCTCTTTGGTAGACAGCATGCTACTTCAAGCTTTCATCGATGGTATTCGTGATATGGAAGTAAGAGCTGCTGTTCGATTGGGGCATCATGGAAGTTTGAAGGATGCAGTAGCTCATGCATTGGAGGTGGAGGCCGTACGTCGTGACTCGAAGCCACTTTCAGTGAGAAAGGTTTGTGCGAGTGAAGTGCCTTTCCGTGACCGCGAGTATGTACCGCGTTGTTATCAGTGTGGTGAACGCGGGCATTTGCGGTCCAGTTGTCCAAAAAGGAAAAGGGCCCATAGAAGCGCCGATAGCACAAACCTTGGGAGGAAGCTGCGGAAGCCGGGGGACTTGGTCAATAGGCGTTCCGTTACGGATAGGGTTGGAGATAAACGCAATGGGTTGGAGGAGATACGCAGTGGCGTTCGTTGTAATGGACCATGGAAAAGCAACACGATGAGGCAGCAACATGACTGGAGAGTTAATAAATCGCAGTTCGAGGAGGGGTCCCTAGTGTGGTTGCGTGACTCGCTACATCGTCGTTGGGACGGACCATATAAGGTAGTGACCAGGATTAACGACGTCACGTATCGGATACAGAGAAACCACCGCAGCCCATGCAAGGTTGTGCACATCGACCGGCTGGCCCGATACTATGGAGATAATCATGCTCGAGACGAGCACGTTTTAGAAGGGGGTAGTGTTACGCCCCGGGGTCGAGAAACACACGGCTAGAATGCCGTAGAGGTACGTCGAACATTCGAGAGGCCTAAGGAACATTCCAGTATCCAAGTCGGCGCATACAAACCACTACACAGTGCCTATATGCGTCACAATGTAGTAGAAGGATCTCGAAAGATCGAGAATAGTGTGGTATATTTCGGAAGCCACAAGTACACAAGTACTTACCTTACCTCGCCACAAGTAGGTATAAACCTACTTACCTACTGTTGGGTGTAGGTATAAACACGCGAGCCGACCGACGTACCACAAGTAGGTATAAACCTACTTACCTACTGTTGGAGTAGGGATAAACACGCGAGCCGTCCGACGCGACGTTTAGGTATTTAATTATTATTATTAGAAGTCGACTCGAGAATGTACCTGACCTACTCGAATGTTCTGGATTGTGTACCATGGTATATAAAGAGCGACGATCGAGTCGGCGGGACAGTTTCAACTAAACAGTGATACAGTGAACATCAAGAGAGAAAATTAAAGAGAGTTAACAAATGATTGTGTGATTGTGAAAGTGTTTATTAGCGGTGTTAGTTTAACGATTGTAATTAGTTTGTGTAATTATAGTGCCTGAATAAAGTGTAATTCTTGATTTTCGTAATAGTGTACTTTTCTATCGGTACCCACCCCCCACGTACGTAACAGTATATAATAGAGGTCTAGAGGCATAGAGGAAGTGCCCAATTTGATAGAGAGTGAGCCGTACGTAAGTATCATCATAATAAGGTTCATAATACATTGTAGTACCTAGGTATATAACTTTCATCATGAAGTTCGTTATTCTTAGTTATTAGTATTTATTAGTATTAAAATTTCGTTCAGTTCTGACAATGGCATCCATAAAAAAACATACGGGCCTTAAATTTTTATTGGTGGACGGTATCGTTTTTTTAAAGTTATTCATAAAAAAATGTATTATCGTGATCTTGAGCAGTGGAAGATGGTTGGGGAGGCCTTTCCTCAGAAGGGGGAAACCATAATAGGCTAAGAAAAATAAAAATAGGTTTTGTATTATAGTCAGATCGGCTAGCTGCTGCTCTGATGGCAAGCGGTCTTCAGAAGGGCGATCGCCTGGGTATATGGATGCCTAACTACTCCGAGTGGTTGGTGGCGATGACAGCGGCATCCAGGCTGGGATTGATATCTGTGAGTCGTGTTTTACATTTTACCATCTGCTTACACTGGTCATTCGATTAGACAAAACAATACCAGTTTTATTATCTAGTGCTTTGGCGAGATAAGTTAAAGGTTAAGTAACATATGACTATTTGTGTACCTATTTATTAACTTGTACTCACTTTTGTACTCTAGTAGCCAGCTTTTTCCATAACCCACCTAATATGCAAGGACAAATCATAATCATAATCAGCCCATACTTACAAATCAATACATAGTAAAAAAACAAAATAGCCTCCCGCTATCTCTCTCCATGTACGTGTGAATGAACTTTTATTGAACATTACAAAAAGTAAAATTGAAAACGGACCAACAGGTAAACCGTTGTATGTAGCATTATTTGTGACCGGTAAGGTTATTTTTTTCTGGACATACGGTCTTTGGGAAAAAATGTTTGGTATTATGGGTTGAATTACTTTTTCGAGTTTTGCTAATATTTTTAACCAGCTTGCCCGGAAAACGTTATTTTGCCACTACAAATTATTGTAAATTTTTCTCTGTTATTATATTATGCATGATACAGTGCACGCCTTTTAATGCGGGGATGCATGTATTATACAAATACCTAAAGCACCCTCAAGAATCTACTAAAGAATACCGCATCAAAATCCGTTGCGCAGATCTAAGCATACGTCTCTAAGTCCTTACAGACAGCGAGAGGCGACTTTGTTTTGTACGATGCATTGTTGTGACAAATTCATACATACATACATACATACACTTCACGCCTGTCTCCCAGAGGGGTAGGCAGAGACTACAGATTTCCATTTGTCACGATCCTGACATACCCCTTTCGCTTCATCTACATTCATACATCTTTTCATACATGACCTCCGGTTTCGAGTACTTTTCACGCCACCTTCGTCCAGGACATCACCAATCTGGTCAACATATGTCCTTCTGGGGCGACCTCTACTCACCCGGCCCACTACATCACCCATATAAATCTCTTTCGTCAATCGACTTTCATCCATTCTCTCCATATGCCCAAACCACCGAAGCATGCCCTTTCAATCTTGGTCACTACGTCTTCCTTCAAACCGCAACTTTCCCTTATCACACTATTCCTTATCCTGTCATTCAATGTCACGCCTTTCATGCTCCGCAGTGACCGCATTTCTACGGCATTGACTTTACTTTTATGCTTCTTCTGCCATACCCAACTTTCACTCCCGTACATTAGGGTAGGTGCCAGTACAGCGTCATGGACAGCCAATCTTGCCTTTTTCGACATGAATTGGCTCTCCAAAACACTGCGAAGGGCACCGTTAACCTTATTACCCGCACTCACTCTTCTTTCAATATCTTTGTCAAATTTTCCATCACTTGTAAATAGAGATCCCAAATATACAAACTCATCCACTTGTTCCACTTTCTCACCGTCAATCATGCACTCACAAATTGTCCTTTCATTATTTTCGACTACCATTACTTTGGTCTTACTAGCATTCACTTTCATTCCTTTCCTTTTCAATGACTCATTCATACAATTAATCATCTGCTGCAATTCATACGCCGATGGTGCAAGAAGAACTTGATCGTCAGCATATAAAAGGCATTTGATGATTAAACCACCCATATCTAGACCCCAATCACGACCTTTCAGATCTTCCAAACAACTGTCAGTGTGACAAATTCGTAATCAATAAACAAAAAATATAGTTAGTATCGGCAAAAAACTGCACTAATTACTCCTCATCATTCCACAGGTAGCAATAAACTTCTTATACCGTCACAAGGAAATTGAATACGCAATAAAGAAAGTGGGAATAAAAGCCCTTGTAGCTCCCGGATCCAGACAAGATCCACGTTACTATAAGATCCTAGCAGATGTTATACCGGAACTTCAGACTTCTGTACCTGGTAACTTGAAAAGCAAGAAGTTTGAGGCTCTAACTACAGTCATACTTGTGGAAGACGACGGCAGCCCGTAAGTTAAAGTTTCGTTTCATTCAATCCCTACCTAGATTCGTATAAATGCATATTAATTCCAGTGAAATAAATACTGTGTTTCTGTCGTATTAAACTGATACAACTAGATTTGGGCATATGGAGAGAATGGATGAAAGTCGATTAACGAAAGAGATTTATTTGGGTGATGTAATGGGCCGGGTGAGTAGAGGTCGCCCCAGAAGGACATATACAGACCAGAATTGTGATGTCCTGGCCGAAGGTGGCGTGACAAGTAGTTGAAACCGGAGGTCATGTATGAAAATATGTATGAATGTAGATGAAGCGAAAGGGGTATGTCAGGACCGTGACAAATGGAGATCTGTAGTCTCTGCCTACCCCTCTAGGAGACAGGCGTGAAATGTATGTATGTAACTAGATTTAGTAAAATTTAACTATGCCTTCTAATAAAATGTTTTATTGCGAATAATTGAATGTATATACAGTTTATAGATGTTTTACCTCTGGCTGTCCAATGGTCCAAATACGGTCCAAAATGGTGAAATAATGTGACCAGTTTCAGAAATAAAACACTATGGACCCTTAACAATTATTTTATTTTTATAGTAACATCATACAACATAACAGCTTCAGGTAAAAATACTGTGAACGGCATGTACATACCTTGTCAAATTTCCGATTATTAGAATGTAAGAATGGAAAAGGTGACAGCAACCAACTGTGTAGTCGGTGCAACAATTATTTTCATTGAATTGGGGAAAGGGTCTGACTTTTACGGCGCGAAAAACAAAGTCATTGGTCGACTGATTTCTTTTGTTTCTTTTGAAATTGGTTCCGACTTCCGCGGAAGCAGAAATACACGTGCAGTTGGCAGGTTGTAGTGTAAGAAATTTTAATAACACCATAAGACAATAATAATCCTGTAGCTACTGTGGACTGTATGCAGTTGCGACACGTGATGTAGGCAGTGAATTCCAGCGTGAGCATCTCAAGTGAACCAATAGAATTCATTTCCAAGTACGTTTACCCATTGGTGCTGCGGTTAAGAAAAAAATTTAAACCTGATGGAAATCTACCAAGATCACTTACCGTGGCAATAGTTTTACTACTCATCATATCCTCCCTATTGTGCTGAAACTTTGTAGGATTAGAACCGTGTGTGTATAATTTCCATTCTCTGTGTAAGCATTAATATTATAATAGGCGTGACTAGTAATGTTGTAGTATAAACAATTATAAAACAAAATAAGATAGTCTGGAAGTCTCCAAGTCACGGGTAAATAGTTATCTAGTGAACCAGGATGCCTAAACGCTAGTTCATTGTGTTAAAAATAGATAGATGAATTACAGTTTTTTTAAATACACAAAGAAGGTTTTGATAGTTCATAGCTACGAAGTATTTTTTTGCTCTATTTACAGAGGCACGGTTTCATATGGGAAATTAATGTCCATGCCGACGACACAGGAAATTAACAGTATAGCAGGAATATGCGCCACCATTGATCCAGATTCAGGATGCAACATTCAATACACTTCAGGGACAACAGGTTAGAAATTGAAGATAAGTTTACAGTTATACAGAATAAAATATTATAATTACAAACTTCAAACAATCTCGTTGTCTACGTTATCATGAAGATTTTTTGTTTGTTTGCATTGAACAGGCTCCGAAACTACAGGAGTGATTTAAAAAAAAAAATCACCATTAGGACCCTACGCTATCCCCTGGGGATGTCCTATGGGACATAGGCTATTTTTTATCCCGAAATTCCCACGGCATCAAAAACGCGAGTAACACCACGCGGTGCAGATAACTATCCTTAAGTACCTTTAAGTGTACTTATAATTTATCGAGCAGCGTAAGGAATGTTATATGCTCTCTAAGTACCTAGCTACTAATCGAAAGACAAACAACACTATTTGCATTTGAATCTCAGAAACCCGAAGAAAAGCCGAGACTCAGAAATTACGATAATGATACAAAATATAAACTAAAAGAAACTTTCTGTAATTTTCTGCTTCAGTTTTCGTTATGCTGTCAAATGGTGTAGTAAAATGATTACTAATGAATTTAAGAAAAAATACTTGAATGTACTATTAAACAGTGTTATGTTAGCCGCGTGATGACGGCGAAACACGTGTCGTCACACCAGTCCAACTTCTCCCGTCGTGGGGGTCGCGGCTAGGCAACCAAGGAACTCTCCAGGCGACGGGCAGCAGTGTTCTCTATGTGTTAAACCACAACACCACTGCGATCGCTAACCCGACTGCAAAGCGTGGCGATTATTGGCATTTCCCCTTAAATGACCATGAAAATCATTGGGGGAGCCCTCGTTCAGAACTGAACATCATGTGTCTAATAATAAGTGTTATGGAGTTATTCCCATTAATAGAAGGTGTAAAGAAATTTTAAAAAGATAAAACAGAAACAGAATAATTTAATTTCGAAAAAGAATGCCACTAACATAAATTTTTCTATTGCAGGACAGCCTAAAGCACCTCTGCTATCACACCATAGTCTAGTCAATAATGGCTATGTGATTGGGAGACGAAACGAACTGGATCGAAGGCATCAGACCATTTGTGTGCAGGTAAATGGCAGACGAGGAACTACATAGGTAGTAGAGGAGAATAAAATAATCGATCTACAAAGCATACAGTCCTCTAGCCAGCTCTTAGTGGAATCTTCTTCTTGACTCTCCGTAATTATAAGAGGTATTTTTTTTCTTGGCTCTTATGTTCAGCTTTAAAGCCGACAATTCTGCCACAAACAATGTAGTTCTCTTCGTGTTTAAGTCGTCAATAGTCAAAGTCGTGTCAAAAACACATTTAAATGTGAGGGTGGACCATCACATTTCAATGCTACGTGGAACATTATACGGGAATAACAAATTGATCAAACAGGAGTCCTCTCCTTTACTTCTCACTACATAATTTTTCATCACCAGCACATTATTACACTAAATCCACCACATTGAGAAATAAAGAACGCTTCACGTCAAAATATTCTGTTCTGTGTCATTATAAAATGTTAATGTTTATTTTTGTAATCATCAAGACACAGTATAAAACAAAGTCGCCTTCCGCTGTCTGTTCCTTTGTATGCTTAGATTATTAAAATTACGCAACAAATTCTGGTGCAGTTTTCTTTAGTAGATAGAGTGATCCTTGAGGAAGGTTTATAATGTAATGCATATAATAGGAAAGAGACATTGTCATTTTCGCAAAACAACGTTTCAAAGGTCAGCTTGTAGATAATCATGTGAATTCGTACATTGTACATCCGTAATTTTTAATTACATTAGCTACATTCTATACTAATACAGAAATCAATTACTATATTGATTGAATGTAGGTGAAGCTGTTGACCGGAATTGATTCATAGAACGTTGAGTTATCATTATGACATTAAGCTGTACTCTTTTAGTTTGGTGCACCTATGACTATTATTCGCATTCTTGTAAAGGATTTACCTTCATTGGCTCCTTACTAATGAAATATTTTCTGAGATAAGACTGGGAAGATATTACCAATGCCTTCTGAAGTTTAAAATATTTAGTTCTCTAATGGTTTTGTTGGGACATAATTTAAAATGCTATTCCTATTGAATATCAGACTTGGTCTCAAGGTGCCGCTGTTCCACGTGTTCGGTGTGGTGGTGACGGTATCGTCTGCTGTGCAGCACGGGGCCACCTTGGTTCTCCCTTCGCCCTTTTACAGCCCTTCCGCTAACCTGGAGGCTCTTGTCAAAGAGAAGTGAGTAATTGTTGTTTCCATGGCTTGTGATTTTAGAATTCGTTATTGTTTGCTATTGAATGAAAATACTAATGAACTGTACATTAATTTCATTAATGACTAAAAACTGTATGTAGTAGAAAATAGACGTTGCGTTGAAAGGAAAAATAGAACAAGTGAAAAATTAAAAACAAAATAAATTCAGTCTCTTGACGTAATAAAAAAAGAAAGGAAAATAATTCTGCGCTGCGAGTCGCGCGGCGCCGAGGAGGCCGCAAGTAATAAAACCACTAACTAAACACTAACATTATTCATATTTCATTCAACTCAAAGTAAATTTGTTTAGTCGTTAGGGCATCATTGATCGGTCCTTCGCAGAAACGGTAACTTGTTCAACAATTTTTGAACTCCACTTACTTACTGGAACTTTTTCAACATTTTTTTTACTCTACATATAAAAAAGGTAGACTCTACATATTTTATAGGCGTCAATGCCTTTAATGTAACATTTCTTTATTTCTACATACTTTGTATTCATCATCATCAGCCACATCACGGCCACACAAAGGCCTCCCCCATTGATTTCCATGATAATTTGGAGGGAAATGCTGAGGAGGGTTAGTGATCGCAGTGGTGTTGTGGTTTAACTCCCGACTCTCAGATCATTTACAGAATATTAGTATGATGATCAAAGAGATAGATATGCCCGGCACGAATAAAATTAATTCTATTACATGTGTGATGGCAATGGGGTTCATTCCATAGTGAACCCAAAAAAAAAATGTGAGCCTACTCTATTTGTGAACTTTGCGCACGGACTGAACGGCTTAATGTCGTGCCTCTATAGTCACGTTCAATAATGATTTTCTCCCCATTGGACTTTCCCAACTACCCGCCGAATGCTAATCAGCGTCAAAATGACGTGATTCAAATAGACTGAAAATTGGCTTCGGGCGTTCTAGAACAGCCGATGATGACGAGGGAAATTGAATTGACTTGCCTCCAAAATTAGCACCGAATCTCCCTGAATTTATTCAACTATGGAATAGGGGATTGACAACAGTAATTTCGTCCACTCGCTAATTACGACGTGTTGAAGATATTGGTGCCTGTTTTATACTCGTATAAATCAAACCTTGGTATAAATCATTATATTTTTTAAATAGGAACGACATGTTTATGTTTGAAAAAATACCGTGCATTTCACTTCACACAGTTAAAATAAAATCGGCACAGGAATAGGCGAGGATCTTCCTGAACAAAAACCCACATGTTACAATGTGGTAAGAGGTGGATTCATTATTTATTCCATTGCTGTATACAAAGTTCAAGTAATATCTTTTTGCCATAAAACTGTTATAATT